>JANAVB010012599.1:467471-584971 GCA_029216955.1 Iris pallida | reverse complement strand
TTAAAATCTAATTGATGAAAAATTAATTCTAATTATGGCATTAGGTTTCTAGTCATGGTTGGCTGAGGTCAAACCACTTATACTACCAAAACACCAATTCAGCTACCAATCAAACCGCACAACAAGCAATTTAATTAATAAAATTCAAAGTAATGCACAATGACTAAAATACCCTTAGCCTAAAAATAGGTAATTAGCCAATCTAGTCACATGGTCGAGTCTCCTTGGTCATGGTTAGTCTCTAAGTCAAGCAGTCTCTAGGGTTAAGCTAGCAATAACCAAAATCACAATTCACCCATCTAAATAATATAAAATAAATAAAGAAAATCACCAAAAATCATAATATGATTTAAATATTATTATTAAATAATAAAAATTGCAAAAATTCAAAATTACCCTCATTTCAGAAAAGTGGTGGTTACAAGTCTACCCTCTTTAAAAATAATTTTGTCCTCAAAATTAAGATGATCCTACTCCTTCTAGGTCAGATCCCCAATAATCATGGTCTTAAGAATACTTATCTAAATCATGCTGTTGAAAGGATATCATACAGGGTTATGGCAGGTAATCAGTCTGGGGTCTCAACATCTAGCCATTATAGTCATACTAGATCAAAAGTAGTCCTAAGTTATCAAAACATACAAACAATATGGTAGGGTACAGTAATCATCAAGATAGGATAAGGTATAGGTCAAGAACTCACCTCTACTAGGTCTGGTAGCTGGAACTCTCTCCTGGAGGTAGGCCTCGACTGGGGGCAGGTGTAGTAGGACAGTCTCGTATCTTGTGTGCAGCTGACCCACAAAATAGGCACAATCCTAGTCTCTTCCTGCAGTCCTTCCATACGTGTCCAGGCTTCTTACAGAAGGCACATGTAGGCAGTCGCTCATCTGGCCTCTGCTGGACAGAAATCTGAACTGGATAGGCTGGTCTAGGCTGGAAGTTGGGGTACTCCTGAGGCTCTGGGTATATACTTCTCCTCACCCTCTTGGGGCTAGGCTCTCCCTTCGAATGCATGTAATCCCACAACAGTTGGATACTGAGACTTTACTCTCTCATAAGCTCGGCCTGAAGTCTCTGTACCTCCCACGCATCCTGAAAAAGTCTGTAAATTTGAGCCCCATCAGGAATGGCATGGGGTACCACTCCAGGAGGCAAAGGGAGGCCCTCAGTCTCCGGCTGAACTGCAGCCCTCTCCTGAAGGATAGGAGATAGGGGAAAAGTCTCCGATGAGACTGCTAACACCTCCTAAGCAATAGAAGGGGGAAGTACAATCTCGATCTCATCCAGAATTTCATCTTTGCACTGGGGACAAACTCTGGTCATGGGTGCCATTCTGGAAAAGATAAGGAAGATAATAAATCATCGGACTGTAAGGTAGTCTATCATCCTATATGAAAATTGGTGATTATAAAAAATAACTAAGAATTGACTATATAGGGTTACTATTTTAAAGATGATCAAAATCAAAAGTTTAAAGCACGACTGTCAAAAGCATTGAAATCCAATACGATATACATAAAAGAGAATTTAGTCTCGACACGATCTAAGTTGATCAATCTCTGGGTAAATCAAGATTTGGGCAAGATAAGGAACAAGATCATCGAAGTCTGAGCACGACCATCCAAGGATGGAGATCTAGGTCATAATTAAATTTAATTCAATTGTGTACGACCCAGGATATTAATATGATAAGGGAATGTGACCAAAGTCGACTGGTCGTGATCAAGGGAGTTAGGGTTCAATGATATTGAAAATTTTAAGGGATAATTCAAGGATATGGAATAAGTCAATTTTCTCTTTTTGATAGGGAAAATAGAAGACGAGGTTTCATAGGGAAGTCAAGTTAATCATCTCTCTCAGAAACTATCAAGCTTATCTAATCATGATTTGCCAATCATATCTTTATCTCATAAGTCCAAATATAAAAATCAACCTTTATATGACTACCATCAAGAATTTATACCCTTTCGTTATGAAGATTGGACCTTGTCATGATCATCATAGGCTCGATTCTTAAATTCCAAAACATTACTCATGAAGCACACCCTTTTATTTATTAGCACTTAGTACTAACCACTTAATCATCCTTAAATCCAAATTCTTCTACCTTGTCTCAAATTAGATCAGAAACCTCTAAATCAAGTTTTATGAAATCCTTGAACTTGTTTAAATTACTCTCCTCGTGTTATTCAATCTAAAACCACTAGGCCTTACGAAATTATTCTCCATTATAGAATCAACCTTCATATTTTCTTTAATGTACACCCTCAAATATTATTCTCCTTAAAAATAAAATTTCTCAAAATTTCTATATTTTCTATAACTCAAAAATCCCTGTGTTCTTTCTGTTCTTAACCATTTTCTTGCAATATATTATTCAATTTCGTATTGCCATCGAATATAATTAAAATCTCTTCTCTGTTACTAAATCCCTAAATTTAACATCATAGCCTTAAAGTGAAACGTCTCAAGAATCAATAACTAAATTTATCCAAGTCGTTAAAACTAAGTTGACCTCGAATATCCTCATCAGTTAGGAATACATCTATGAATTATTTATATCCAAAATATTTCTCTATGTGTGATCGTTCCTAAATTGATAATATAAATCTCTTGATTTCCTAAATTTAACATCAAAGACCAACATTTTATATCCCTACATAAATTATCATGAGATAACAAATTGTATCCTTTCCAAGCTAGATGATTTACGTTACTTTCTCAATATTTCCAAGGTAAAAAGGTATGGAAATTCAAAGGTTTCAAAGTATAGATGACAGAATTAGATACGAGATAGGTGATTGATGTAATTGGGACAGAGTTAACTAAGATAAGGAAAAATGGGAATACAAGAAATAATGGCAAGAAAAAAATAATGATAAAACCTATTCTTGCTCATCTGTTCAAAGAAATGAACAAATTTTGAGATATAATCTGATAACCATACACGTCTTCCTGAAATCATGTTGCTAGAATTTTGCCACGCCAGTAAGCATAGCTGCAATAGACAATAGAGTCCGTAACTAAGGTATACACCCTATAATCATGTTAGTTAGAATTCTTACCTCGCCAACCGGTATGGCTGGAAGAAAATCTAGATTCCATAACTAGGATAAGTATATCTAAATCAGGCTCTACGTCCTTGTCATGCTAGCCAGTATGACTGTGATAAATCCTAACTCCACAATTAAAGTAGACATTTACCTTTCTCAATGTCCTTATCAAGTATGTTATCAGGTTATACCCTAAATTTCAAAATAAAATAAAGATAAATATATATATATATATATATATATATATATATATATATATAAATATAAACTCAAAGTCAACAACTAACATCAAGATTCAAACTCAACAATGAATCCATCAAATCAAATTTAATAACAAGGAATAATGGATGAATCAAATCAGGGAAAAAGATTTCAAATCGAAGTTAAAATAGGATTCTCAAGGGTCGTCCCAGGAATCTCTCAAGGAATCCTAACTGCGATTGAGTATCCTCTCATTCTAACACTTTAATTCCTATACTCTATAGCAGTCTCATAATAGTCCAACTAAGTCAATGTACTACCACGACATCGCACTAATGTGAATCTGGACCTGCATGGACTGCAGCGATGAGATCGTGTCTCCATAACCATCCTGAAGATAGATCAAAACAAGGAGCAATTATTGGCCCAATGATTATATCGTGTTTTTGAATATGGCTAATCAGTTAAGTTTAACATAATGATGTCACTAATATTCATATACTCTCTATCATGTTGCTACTTAAACTTAGCATTATCCTAATTGTCCTATATTATATTTCTATGCTTGTATCGTTCTGTAATATATTTTGCTGGCCTAACATGTATTTGTAGACATGCAGTAAGCATGATCAAACATGATCAAACCAGGACATAGGCAATAAAGAATTAATAATGGGCCAAAGACGGCGTCATACAAAGAGATTTCTCCGAACCGCCTAGCGACCTATCCGGGGCCTCGCATCGGGGGTTCCGCTGCCCGGTCAGCGGACAGGGGTCGAGGGGGCAGCGCCCTCCGTCGGGGGTTCGGGGGCGAAGCCCCCGAAAGGTATTCAGATTTCCAGATCTGCTTATCTTTGGACGACTGCTGTCAAGGAAAAAGGCGTCTTCAGGACTGCTCAAATATCAGAAAAAATGCGTCATCAAAGGGCACTTGGTTTTCCTACTTGTTCTAAGTCTGTAATCTTTATTTTATTGAGTCTAGGAGAATGTGTACGTTGAGTCGCACTGAGTCATCTCAACCCCTAGACATATCTCTCCAAGCTCTACCATACAAACAGACCAATTCCTGAACCAAGCCCAAGCTCCACCAAAGCCCAAAGGCCATTTGAACATTCTGCCACCAAGGAGGCAGAGTTCGGGCCGAACTTTGCCCCATACAGAGTTCGGGCCGAACTCTGTCCCCTGATTTCCAGGAACTGATTTTTGGGGTTACCAATTGCTAGCTGGTACAACGGCCATATTTTTGAATTTTGAGGACAGAATTTTGGCCGAATTCTGCCTTCCAGACTAGTATATATAGGGCATGATTTCAACCATTTTCATTATCTCTTCATCATCTTTCTATCTCTCACTCTCAATCATCTAAGCCTTATACTACCTAAGCCTTACTCTTCCAATCTACTAGCCACAAAATTTTCTAAGCCCCAAGGTGCTCAAGTACGATTCAGCTAGAAGTTTTGTGCAAGAGTTAAAAAGAAAAGTCACTTGGACAATTCTAAGTTTCGCCACCTGCGAATCTGTAAGAAGTTGGCCTGCTCTTCTGAGTAAAGGCACGTGGTTGTATACTATTTCACAAATAGAGGATTTTAATCCTGAGCTAGAGTTCTTAGGCCTGGACTAGTCCTCCACGAGGGAAACCAGGTTAAAACTGCTGTGTTTGCGTATGCTCTTCATATCTTTATTTACTTCCGTATTTCTCTCTGATTTTTTTACTATCTTGATAGTTGTTTTGTGATTGTGATATAGAGTTAATTTTTATTTGGTGATTATCGACACAAACTCTATTCACCCCCTCTAGAGTTGCCTACACGTTCTTTTAATTGGTATCAAAGTAAGGTCTCTATTGTAAGACTTAACATCCTTAGAGTAGATCCTTATTTATTTGTGTATGGCATCGTATTCCTCCTCCTTCGATAAAGAGGATTTTACTTCTAGTAGCATAGACAATCATATTTCTTCTAAATGCAAGAAATGCTCTAAGTGGAAAGCCATGGCTAACCAATCCTTAAAGTTTGCTAAGGCTTTTCATTCTACAAATGAAGAACTTTCAGAAAAGGTTATTCATTTAGAAGAATCTAATGAGTTTTTGAGAAATGAAAACAATATTTTATTATCTAGACTTGACTCTCAAAACTCATCTTGTGTTTCTTTAAAGAGTTTGAATGATTCTTTAATTTTGAAAATCAATTCTCTTAAATCATCAATAGAAGATCTTAAGAAGCAAGCACATGAGCTAAATCATTTGTATGATTCTTCTATTGACTCTTTAAAGAAACAAAATAATGATTTTATTTCTAGAATTGCTTTATTTGAAAAAGAGAATTATTCTTTAAATGCTAAATTTGATTCTCTTACTTGTTTGTATAATGATTTGCTATTAGAACATGATAGTCTTAAGACCAAATCCATGCATGCTCACTCTAGAGATATTTATCATTCTAGTATGTCACATGTTCATAATCATGCTCATTCCGATACATGTGCACACACTAGTATTAGGTGCTTCTATTGCTCTCGTATTGGACACATGAGTGTAATTTGTCCTATTCGTAGGAGTTTTTCTATCAATGCTAGAGTAAATAGTATATGGGCCCCTAAAGCTAACAAATGTGGATCCAAGTTTATTTGGATACCAAAGTCTTTACCTAATATTGTAGGTGGAGCTACTTATATCAGGACATAGCACCGAGGAAGCGTGTTGGTGGTTGCAAAGCTCAAAGGTCATCTTCCAAGCAATTGTACCAACACAAGTGTGGCCACTAGAGCCACTTTGGTAACATGCTAAACGATTCTCTTTAAATGGTTTATATTTGTAGAATTTAGCATGTTTCTCTTGATGTCTTGCTACTAGCTCACATTGACATCCTTTGGTTGCTTATTATATAAATCAATGTGAGATATAAAACTAGCATGCTTAATTTTCTTATTATTTCTTATTACTTCTTGCCGATTTGTATTTAATATGTCATATTTACCTTAATCGGTATTTGTGAATATATGTGTTTAGCACAAGCTTCTTATCACTTGATAAGTATATACTTATACTTCTTTCTTGTGCTTGCATAATATATTCATTATCGATTCTCATATTTTTTATCCTCTTGAGAATCAATTAAGTCTCTGCCCAATAAAGTTTATTTATACATTTTTAATTTGTAATGGCTTTCAATATTTATAAATAATACATGAATATATTTATTTTTCTATGTAGTTCATGTATTTCTTATATTGACATCTATTTTTGTATAAATATCTCTTTATGGGCATATGAGTTAAGCTCAAGTTTCATGTTATTTTGAAGAGTATCTATTCATACTTTTGCTTACCTCATACTTTAGCTATTGATTCTTTTGACCAAATTTGTGTTACCTCATCTTGAATCAATTAGCTCCTTCCTTAAAGTCTTCTTTTGATGATATCTTATTGGCTTTTAATTGTTGACTTTATGGATACATGCATTTTAATTGATTTTTGAGCTTTTCATGTATGCCTATTTGTGATATATATGTGAATATATTAATGATTCCTAACTTCTGATATTTATTTGTTTTACTTCTTCAAGTTAGGATGTCGAGAGAAAATATTTATTAGTGTCTTGTTCATAACTTTTATGGAAGTTCTTTTAAGAATTGTTTGGTTTTGTGCTTTACCTTACTTGTTAAAATTATCGTACTTATTAGTGCACATTTTGAGCATGTATCTTCTATATATTTTTCTCCATAAGTGCATTATGAAAATATTTGTTTTGAAAATATTCTTAGCAAATTTTGATGGTCATTCTTCGATTATTTTTGGGGTATTTACCTTTCTTATACTTAGGATTTTTGGATTTTGATGTTGTTTGATGATACTGCGTATATTCCTTTAAATCTAAGTTCTTAAAAGTAAAGAACATTTTGGGAATAAGCCGAAAGGATCCTTCTGTCATACAGGTGTAAATAGCCTGAAGCGACACGGTGCACTAGTCTTCGGACTACCGCTAGCTGGGAACCGGTCCCTACAGCTAACCCAAAGTGATCAACACTTTATAGACTTAAGATTTATTAAGGTCTACTTGCAACCATTATCTATTTCTGTATCCACCCCTAAGTTCCAGAATACTTCATCGTATTTAGTCCAATATTTTGAGCTATAAATATTTTATTATTATTGCCCAATGATGTTTTTGTAGCACATGAGAATACATATAATTGATATATCATACTTCTCATGTATTTAGCTACTATGGGTTGAACTTTTTCGTTGAGATTTTCCATTTCTAGAGAATACACTTTCATAATGGTTATAATTTTGCATTATCTAGATCAATCTATTATTTCATTATCTTGGGTTAATCTCAATATTTGACAAAAGATTTGCTCTATTGTGTTTTCATGAACATCTCTTTTGTCCTTTACTTAATGAGAGTCTAATTCATTTACTTGCTATCTTATACTCTTATCCTTGCTTAACAAAGAGTATATAAATCATTTTGATCATTCAAAATGTATTGTCCTTATTGTGAACTCTATGCTTAAGCATGTATTTTTAGTGTTAGTGACTTAAGATTTAATGAGCACATTTATCCTGTTAATGGCTTACCTCATTAATCTTAATTAGTTATGTAGCTTGCTTATTTACAATGTATTGATTAAGCTACATAATTTTTGTTCACTTTTACTCATCTAGCTATCTTCTTGAATTTCAATCTATATGTGATATGCTAGTTTACAAAAACAAGATTTATGATTTTTCTTGATGAGATTTGTATTCTATTTTAGATACATATGTTTGGTCTTTAAAATTAGTTTGACAATTTTTTTATCTTGTTTCCATTAAGGTTTGTGATTCATCGCTTTAACTTCCTTCCATACTAGTCATTGGAAAGCATCTCTTAAATTTCTCTCATCTTTTGAGTCATGATTTTATTATATTATCATTTCTTTGGAATAAATTTGCAATCATTTAAATAAGATTGACTCTTTTCTATATTTTCCATTGATTTGTTTATATGGTTTTTAGATGGGATTTATGACGGATCATAATTATTTATTGGTTTACTTTATGAATGATCCTAATGATTGAGTAGTCCTATATTATCTAATTATGTGGTTATCAAGTTAATTTATTACTCTACTTTGACTACTCATGGATTATCATATATGCTCTTTGCTATTTGAACTTCATTGGTTTCTCATTTAGTATTAGCAAGGTTGGATTATTACCTGTTGATGGGTACATATGTGGTAAAACATACATAGTCCATGCAAAGCAATAAATTGGTTGATCATTTCTTAATTAGATAATCATGGACATGATATTTGAGTTTTATTTTTTGTTCTTGAGCTATATTTTGACTTTCATCATGATTGTTTTAATTGACTTTCTTCCTTTCATGATGACATTTTTCTCAAAAGGTAACATGCACTGATCTATCATATTTCAATATGATATTCTTCTATATAGGTTAGTGTATGTCGTCTTTTGATTACATGTGCTAAATTGAAACATTTTTTTGATTTCTCATCTTTAGTAACTATTAGTGGATATATCTTCTTGACTAAAGATGGTATTTTTTCGTTCTATGACATTTTTATAGCCTTATATCATTTTTTATATCATAAGTTATCATTTTATAGACATTTTTATAGCATTGAGCAAGGGGGAGAAATCAATAGTTGATTTACCCCTAGATCTTGAAGTTATCATGTTTTGCTATAAGTGCTTTGGAACTAGATACGCATATTTTAAGGGGGAGCAAATAAATTGGTTCAATTCATTTATACCCTTTAATATGTCGTATACGTAGTTCATCATTGATTTTTTTTATTTTTTTATTAGGATACTGATATTTTGTGAAAAGTTTATGAGAGTATATGCAATTGTTTTCATCATATTATTTCTCTTTTATATGGGTCATCTCGTTAATATTTACTTTCGTATTTTATCTTGATGACTATTTTGCTTTCTTTGATTTGGCTTTCTTTGTATGTTTAATTTGGCTTTCCTTGTTAAGGACTTACCCAAAATTTATGATTTTATCTATATTGGTAATAGTTTGAGGGGGAGCATTTACGTCGACTAAATTTCTCTTTCTCAAACATTTTTCTCCTTTACCTTCATGTTTATCTAAAGGGTATTCAAATAGCATGATAAGATAATTGAGTTCAAATGCATGAATTTTGGATAAGCAAATAGATTTGCAAATAATGAGATCATTTTATATCAATTGCTCTATTTTATATTGATCATTCCCTTATTTTGTTTCACTATTTATCTGTGGACAATTGTAACTATCATAGTTTCATTGATCAATGTTTCAAGTTTATATATTTCAATTGATATCAAGTTTGTCTATTTCAATATCTCAATTGGTATCTTTCTTCTTTGATATCTATTATTTACAATTATCTAATCTCCATGGTTTTTATTGTAATTTTTTTCTTCCAAAACTAGAGCAATATTTCATATCATACTATGTTTTTGGATGTCTTTCTTGGATTTCATGTCGGTAAACTATCTATTGATTATTTTCAAATTATTTTAGTTTTACCAACTATTTGTGTTTTGACAAGCTATTTTCTATTTGGCACTCTACATTTTGGTATGTAGTTTCTATACTTGTCTTTACACACTTCTCCCATTGTTCCTCATTTAGTATATCTTGATCATGATTGTCTATGCCTTCCTCCTTTACTTATGCTTGAGTTTGGTTTATCTCTTATTACGGGGGAGCTTATTTTTTGATCATGTCAAAGGGGGCGAGATAAGTTTAAGTTAGCACACAATCTTCTAGTAATATGTGTTTATTAGTGATACATGCATCTATCGTATGTCTTAAACTTAACCGATTTGCCATAATCAAAAAGGGGGAGATTGTTAGTCCAATGATTACATCGTATTTTTGAATATGGCTAATCAGTTAAGTTTAACATAACGATGTCACTAATATTTATATACTCACTATCATGTTGCTACTTAAACTTAGCATTGTCCTAATTGTCCTATATTATATTGCTATGCTTGTATCGTTCTGCAACATATTTTGCTGGCCTAACATGTATTTGTAGACATGCAGTAAGCATGATCAAACATAATCAAACCAGGACATAGGCAATGAAGAATTAATGATGGGCCAAAGACGGCGTCATACAAAGAGATTTCTCCGAACCGTCTAGCGACCTATCCGGGTGTCACGACCCGCTACCCAAATTGTTGGGCCAGGCCGAGTCATGCCCAGCCTACGTTGAGATAAAATGTAGTAAGCTGTTCTAAAGACAACAGGATAAGACTAAATGTGCTAACAGTTCTATAAGTGAAGAAGAATCATAAATGCTCCAAACACAAAAGTCGTCGTATATAGTAAAATGTCCAAGTACAAGTGAACTGAAAGGTAAAACTGGATACATGTCCAGTTACAAAATATGTAGCCTAATACATGACCACACTAAATATCCCAAACAGCTAAGCAAACTAGACGAGTCTCCCCGCAGGAACATCCTCGTATGGCAAAGCCGGGTCCTCGGCAGTATCTCCATAATATGGGTCGCAGAGTAACTCCTCCTCAGTAAGGACACCTACAACGTTATCCTGTCAGGACGGGAGCAAGTACTGAATCTAGCAAACTAGCATATGAAACATGAAAATGAACATGTGAGGAATAACTGGAAACATGGCATCACATAGTCTATCATGGCAAGGACACATATGTCATAGAGACAGATGTATATGTAATGTTTAAAACTGTAGCAGGTACGTGATCGGTCAATAGATGTACAATGTACTGAGGCACAATGTAAATAAAATGTACATACGTACAAGTGCACAAGCATAGGTGTACATCCGTACAGAAATACGGGATAATGGCCTACGGCGCAGTATCATATAGAATGAACTTTGCTCGGTACGATAATGGGGGCATGATCACGTACTCAGCTACTAGTTTCCCTATAACCCATATTCTATCATGTGAGAGATACATAAAAACTGTTCTAAGCATGGTAGTAACTGGAAGTACAACATGTGATGTTTTAACTTGCTACCCCAAGGATCAGCATTTAACATGGTGGGTTTTGCAGTTCATTTATGTGACAATATGTAAAGTTCGTAGAAAGTACTTGTCTCTAGCAAAGCAAAATGAAACAAGCTGCGATAACAGTGCTATGGATGTCCGGTAACTCGTCACTGTAGAAGTAAATACAATAACTTAGCTTTTACACTAAGCTAAAATACTAGGACACTAATTGGTAAAATACGACTTGTGACTGGGCACCTAGCCAAAATGATGACTTTGGCATAGGAGACCAATGTGGGGTGACACACTACTTTAACTAACTTTGTAGGGTCTTTACACTAGTGAGGGGTGGGGTTCAACACGGCTAAAACTCAAAATAACACAAAATGCTACAAGTCGTAATTAATCAATAAATAAATCAAATGATCATTGTGTTCTAACAATTTTAGAGATAGACAAAAAGCCTAGTTTTACTTAAAGTAAAGTATCAAAGTGATCCTTGTTAATCATAGAAATTTATTATAATTTTTCTGGAGTTTATTTACCAGTACAAATATTTTATAAAAATCAGTTTTCCTACGTATACAAAAAATGAGTTTTTGGTTTCATATGCCAAACTAGTGGCAAAACAGTAAATTAAATACTACAAAAATTATACTAAATTAGCTAAATTAACATAGTATCTAAATACTATTTTTCCAGAATTTTAACAGTACTCTAAGTATTTTTAGAAAATCAAAAACAGCATTGCACACAATTAAAATTAAATAATTAATTATCTGCGTATTTTGTCCATGTATATAATTTGAACCAAAGTTCAAATACAGGACCCAAGGCCATGAATCAAGTCCAATATGACTTGTACAGGTCTTGAATGTGTGAAAACATATTTGGGCCAAAAAACCCATGCTAGGCTTGGACACCAAATGGTTGCAGTAATTTAAATACACTAAAAATACAATTTGGTAATAGTACAAAATAAATATTATTATTTTAATAAGGCAAAATTATGCATAGTAAAAATATACATACATATGTAAAAGTACATATATCTATGTATAAGAAAAATACTTAATTTATAAAGTATATATATATATATATATACAAATATATATATATATATATATATATATATATATATAAGAAAACATTTAATTATAAAGTGTATACATAATAATATATATATACACATGAAAATATATATATACATATATGTATATAAATAAAAATATATATCTAATATTTACTAACCATGAAAATATACACACAAGAAAATATATACATATATACATATATGTACATAAATACATATATATATATATATTTTTTTTTACATAAATACATATATATACATACATACATATATATATATTTATAAAGTACTAAAATGAAGTATATATATATATATATTTTTATATATATATATATATATATATAAATATATATATATATATATATATATATATATAAACAACATATATATATATATATATATATATATATATATATATATATATATATATATATATACATAAAATAGTATGTATAATAATACATATATATATATACAAATATATGTATACATATATATAATTATATATAAATACAAAAAAAAAGAAAAAGAAAAAGAAAAAGGAAAAGGAAAAGAAATAGCAGCACACACAGGGGGGGGGGGGGACTCAAACTCGGCCCAGCGGGGGGTCGAGTCTCGGGTGAGGTTGGGCTGGCCAGGGGGCCAGCCCGAGCTCAGTGTTAGGGTTAGGACTTAGTTTATTTTACTTAGGTTTTGAATGATTAAATGATAAAAAAAACAATACAGTCCTGTGTCCTGACAGTTAGGGACACAGGTATTTACGTGTCTGGGTCGATTCGACACGCACGACATGAGTTTCACGTGTCCAGCTCCATACTTGTGCTCGCCAGGACACGGCGAACAACATATGTGGACACGAGCCTCACACGACACGGTTGACACAAATACTCACGTGTCCGGTCGTCGAAAGGGAGTTTCGAGTGTCGTGGACGGCGGAGGAGGCGTCGGCGAGGCGGCACTCGGGTGGCGCTGGGGTCGTCTCGTCGCGGCGAACCCGTTGATGGTGGTGGTAGGGGGTGACGTTCGTCGTAGGGGCGGCGCTCGGGTCTGGCCGGAGTTAGGGTTCCGGTGGGGGTGAGAGTGAAAGATGGGGTGGCGCTGGTGGTCGTGGGGAAAGTTTAGGGTTAGGGTCTGGTCGGGGGGTGAGAGGGGAGTTTTATAGGGTTGTTGAGGCGGTCGGGGAGGCTGTACGCTGGCCGGAAATGGCGAGGGCAGCCCGTCGTCGGTCGTCGGTCAGCGGGGCAGGTGAGGGAAGAGAGAGAGAGAGAGAGAGAGAGTTCGTGGGGGGAGGTCTGGGTAGGTTAGCAGATTGGCCCCCATAGATTAGGTATTTACACATAGGCCCTTCCAGCGAGTAAATACAAATTAGAATTTGCACTCCGTAATTTAAAACATTTAAGAAATTACAAACTGATATAAAAGTAATTTAAATAATTACAAAACTGTATTAAAATAATTCTAATAATTGCAAATTGATATTTTGTATTTTGAAACTCATTTAAAAATCATTTAAAAATTCTAGAAAAATGTCTAAAAATCTAAATAATTAATTTAAGGCTAAAATGACACTAAAAATTAATTAACACTAATTAAAATGAAATTTGAAAAACAGGGGCTTACAAGTCTTTCCTCCTTGAAAAAAATTTCGTCCTCGAAATTCACAAGGATTGAAGACCCCACAATATTCTAACATAGCAAGCAATGCAACAAAATGACTAAGGCTACGATCGAAACTAACCTCTAAGGTATCAAGCGGGAACGGGTGGTTCCCTTGCAGCGGTTGGATCGAACAAGTAAGGGTATCTCTCCCTCATGTCCGACTCCCTCTCCCAAGTAGATTCACCCGGGGAGTGACGGCTCCAAGCTACTCGTACTAGGGGTATAACCTTGTTCCTCAGCCTCTTCTCTCTCCTATCTAATATCTCCACTGGCTGCTCAAAACTGTAAGGCTCGGTCCGACCTCCAACTCTGAATGATCTAGCACATGACTGGGGTCTGGAACATATCTCCTCAGCTGAGATACGTGAAAGACATCGTGAATTCCTGCTAGGTTGGGTGGAAGTGCAACCCTGTAAGCTACCTCTCCGATCCTGCCAAGTACCTCGAACGGCCCGATGTACCTGGGGCTCAGCTTTCCTCCTCGTCCGAACCGGATCGTCCCTCTGGTAGGTGATATCTTCACTAGCACCATATCACCGTCTGCGAACTCCATCGGCCTGCGACTAGCATCAGCCCAGTATTTCTGTCTATCCTGAGCTACTCTGAGCCTGTCTCTGATCATCCCGACTTTCTCTGCTGCATCCGTGATCATCTCTGGCCCAAGCATAACTCTGTCTCCAACATCATCCCAAAAGAGCGGTGTGCGGCATCGTCGTCCATAAAGCGCCTCGAAAGGAGACATACCAATACTGGCCTGGTAGCTGTTGTTGTATGAAAACTCTACCAAGTGCAGATGGCTCTCCCAAGATCCTCCGAAGTCCAGCACGCAGGTCCTCAACATATCCTCCAGTGTCTGTATCGTCCTCTCGGACTGCCCATCTGTCTGCGGGTGGTACGCCATACTGAACTTGAGCCTACTGCCCAACTCCTCCTGTAAGCTCCTCCAGTAGTGGGATGTGAATCTGTTGTCTCTGTCTGACACGATGCTCACTGGCACTCCGTGTAGGCGAACTATCTGCTGCATGTATAGCTCCGCCAACTTCTCGGTAGAAAGCCCCACCTTGAAGGGTATGAAGTACGCACACTTCGTCAGCCTGTCTACGATGACCCAGATGGCATCCTTCCCTCCTTGGGAACGAAAAAGACCTGAAACGAAGTCCATCGTAATATGTTCCCACTTCCACTCGGGAATGGGTAACGGCTGCAACAAACCAGCTGGCCTCTGGCGCTCCGCCTTGACCTGCTGGCAAACTAGGCATCTCGAGATAAAATACGATACATCCCTCTTCATCCCGTGCCACCAAAGATGTTCCCGCAAGTCACGGTACATCTTGTTAGCACCAGGGTGAATAGAATATCTCGATCGGTGCGCCTCCTGCAAGACTGCCTCTACTAGCTCTCCCTCCGGCATACACAATCGGCTGCCATGCCTCAAGGATCCATCCTCTGCTATAGTAAAGTCATCCAGCAATCCAGCTAACGCCTGGGGTCGAAGTCTGTGAAGGCTCTCATCTGTAGACTGTGCCTCCCGGATCTGCTCCATCAAACCTGACTGAATGTCAAGCGCCATCATCTGTATCACTGATCCTGGCCGAACTAGCTCGATACCTAGCTTCTCCAGATCCTCCCACAAATGCCAATTAATTATCAGGTACCATGCCATCGGATGCCTGCTCAGCGCATCCGCCACCACATTTGCCTTTCCGGGGTGATACTGTAAATCGATGTCAAAGTCCTTCATCAACTCCAACCATCGTCTTTGCCTCATGTTCAGCTCTTTCTGCATGAACACATACTTCGAGCTTTTGTGGTTAGTAAAGATTTTCATACGCTCTTCGTATAAGTAATGTTTCCATAACTTGAGTGCAAAGATCACCGCAGCTAACTCTAGGTTATGGGTAGGATAATTCCTCTCATGAGTCCGCAACTGCCTAGATGCATAAGCAATCACTTTCCCATGCTGCTGTAGGACACATCCTAGCCCCTTCCCAGAAGCATCGCTGTAAATGGTGAAACCTCCAGAACCTGAAGGTAAAGTCAGAACTGGAGCGGTCGTCAGCCTCCTCTTCAGCTCCTCAAACGCTGTCTGACAGTCCTCTGACCAGATGTACTCTGCGTCCTTCCGCGTCAGCTTCGTCATGGGTTCAACTATCCTAGCAAAGTCCTGGACGAACTTTCTATAATAGCCTGCTAAACCCAGAAAGCTCCTGATCTCTAAAACTGACGTCGGAGCCTTCCATGTCTCAACTGCAGCAATCTTCCTGGGATCCACCGAGATTCTATCTCCAGTGACTACATGGCCGAGAAACTCCACTCGGTCTAAAAAGAACTCGCACTTCGGCAATTTGGCAAACAATCTCTCCTGCCTCAGAATCCCCAAAACTATCTGCAAGTGCTCTGCATGCTCCTCTGGCGTCTTCGAGTATATCAGGATGTCGTCGATAAACACCACGACGAACTTATCCAGATACTGGTGAAATGTCTTATTCATCAAGTTCATAAAGACAGCTGGCGCATTTGTGAGACCAAATAGCATCACCAGAAACTCGTACTGCCCGTACTTCGTGTTGAACGCCGTCTTCTGGATGTCTGCTGGCCTAACCTTCACCTGGTGGTACTCGGATCTCAAGTCTATCCTGGAAAACACCTTCGCCCCGCTCAACTAGTCGAACAAATCATCTATCCTGGGCAGAGGATATTTGTTCTTGAGAGTGATGGCATTCAAGGCCCGGTAGTCAATACATAACCGGACTGTACCATCCTTCTTAGGCACAAAGAGCACTGGTGCTCCCCATGGAGAAGTACTGGATCGAATGAAACCCTTTTTCAACAGGTCATCAATCTGCTCTTTCATCTCTATGGCCTCCTTCGGATTCACCCTATAGCAAGCCCGGGATACTGGTGATGAACCCGGCACTAAATCTATAGTGAACTCCACATCTCTGTCAGGCGAAAGTCCTGGAAGATCCTCTGGGAATACATCCATAAACTCCCTAATGATAGGGTGTGGCGGTGCTGCATCCCCGACTGTAGCACAACAGTTCGACTCTAGGCTGATCTCCGGCCCTGTCCTCCTGACACTGAATGGTGCTGTGCCTGGGGGACTGAACAAAATACTACCCTCATGGCAATATATAGATGCATGGGCATAGCTAAGCCAGTCCATCCCCAATATGATATCATAATCGGGGAGTGGCATCACAAAGAATCGCCCCTCGAACTCTCTCCCGGCTATCATAATAGAGCATCTATAGCTAGCTCTAATAGGCACTGGTCCTCCTCCCGTCATTACTCTACTAATCTCCGCAGTAGGTGTAGATACTAAGTGATGTTCATGCATGAACTCTAATGACAGGAAGCTATGAGATGCACCAAAATCAAACAAGCATAGAGCTAGAAAAGTATGCAAATAAACATGACCTATGATGACGTCAGCTAAGTAATCCGGCTCCGAAACCTGCTCCGGCTCCGGCTCGAGGGCTAGGCTATAAACCTTCCCCTGAGGTCCCTTCTGCTGCTGCAGATGCTGCCCAAACCTCTGCTGCTGAGTCGGAAGCGGTCCTCTAGGCTTCGCTGCTGGGCAGTTCCGAAGCTGATGGGTGGCAGACCCATAAACTGAACACTGACCCAACCTCTTCCTGCAGACGGCGAAGTCATGACCTGGTCTTCCGCAGAAAGAACATATAGCTCCCTTCTGCTGCTGCTGCTGCTACTGCCGGGGTCCCGCGGCTCTAACTGGCGGGGTCTAATGATGTGGTATAGGGGGACGATAAGTCTGCTGGGGTGGCGTCGGTGCTCTCTGCTGGAAAGCCTGACGCTTGGACGGTCCTTCATGATGTACAGGAGCCGGCCTCTTGCTAGATAGAAGACGCTCCTCAATGCTCCGGGCCAACTCTAGGCTCTGGTAGTAGTCAGTCGTACCGTTCGCCACTATAAGAATGCCAATATCTGGAACTGGACCATGGCAAAACCTACGGGTCATCTCCTCTAGATCTGCAACCAGACTAGGAGCAAAACGGCTCAGGCGACTAAACTCTGTCGTATAGTCATCAACAGAACGGTTCCCCTGCTGGATGTTATGGAATCGTAGCCCCATGGCTACTCTAGCAGTGGTCGAGAAGAATTTCTTCTTGAACTGGGTCTTGAACTGATCCCATGTGGCTCTCCCTCTCGCAAACAATGGCTCATTCCGGAACCAGACTCCTGCTAAGTCTATCAGCATAAATTCCGCTGCCTCGACCTGGAGGTCATCCGACATCCTAACTTCCAGAAGCTTCCTCTCTACCGAATCTAGCCAGTCATCAGCTACTACTATGCCCTCAGTCCCTGAGAACTCCTTGGGATTCAGACCCATGAAGTCCTTGATCGTCCCCGCTCTCTGCCGTGGCTCTACATGTGGTGGGACCACGGGACGTCCCTCAGAACGCTCCATGCTCTGGCGGAGTAGGGTAGTCTGCTCCTGATGGATTGTTAGGAACCCCTGAATCAGTGTGAGCAGCTGGTTCCCATCGAGTGTGACGGAAGCCTGGGTGGGTATAGTGATAGGGGGTGGTGGAAGTATCGGGTCCTGCTGGGCCTGTGATGTGGAAGGTGGTTGTGGTATCTGGGTCTGTGGATTTGTGGAGTAGGGGAATGTGGTAGGTGGAGGTGTATCAGTCGACTGGTCAACTGACTGGATAAGGAGGGCCCCATTCTCAGGGGTAACATACTGGGATGAACGAGTAAGCACCATCTAAATTATAAAATAAAAGGACTTATAAGGACTTATTTAAGGTAAGTAATCATATGCAAGGAAATCTAATTATAATAGCAAACATGTGATGTATTTCCTATGTTACAATCCTAGCATTCTTCTAGGTGTTCTAAGCGTCTTTCCTAATATTGTCTAATTACCTTAAGTTCCTAATTGCAGGCATGCTTGGTACAATAACGTAACCAAACAGTTTAGTCAGGACCTGCATGGGCCACCACTAAAAATATGTCACGACCCGCTACCCAAATTGTTGGGCCAGGCCGAGTCATGCCCAGCCTACGTTGAGATAAAACGTAGTAAGCTGTTCTAAAGACAACAGGATAAGACTAAATGTGCTAACAGTTCTATAAGTGAAGAAGAATCATAAATGCTCTAAACACAAAAGTCGTCGTATATAGTAAAATGTCCAAGTACAAGTGAACTGAAAGGTAAAACTGGATACATGTCCAGTTACAAAATATGTAGCCTAATACATGACCACACTAAATATCCCAAACAGCTAAGCAAACTAGACGAGTCTCCCCGCAGGAACATCCTCGTATGGCAAAGCCGGGTCCTCAGCAGTATCTCCATAATATGGGTCGCAGAGTAACTCCTCCTCAGTAAGGACACCTACAACGTTATCCTGTCAGGACGGGAGCAAGTACTGAATATAGCAAACTAGCATATGAAACATGAAAATGAACATGTCAGGAATAACTGGAAACATGGCATCACATAGTCTATCATGGCAAGGACACATATGTCATAGAGACAGATGTATATGTAATGTTTAAAACTGTAGCAGGTACGTGATCAGTCAATAGATATACAATGTACTGAGGCACAATGTAAATAAAATGTACATACGTACAAGTGCACAAGCATAGGTGTACATCCGTACAGAAATGCGGAATAATGGCCTACGGTGCAGTATCATATAGAATAAACTTTGCTCGGTACGATAATGGGGGCATGATCACGTACTCAGCTACTAGTTTCCCCATAACCCATATTCTATCATGTGAGAGATACATAAAAACTGTTCTAAGCATGGTAGTAACTGGAAGTACAATATGTGACGTTTGAACTTGCTACCCCAAGGATCAGCATTTAACATGGTGGGTTTTGCAGTTCATTTATGTGACAATATGTAAAGTTCGTAGAAAGTACTTGCCTCTAGCAAAGCAAAACGAAACAAGCTGCGATAACAGTGCTATGGATGTCCGGTAACTCGTCACTGTAGAAGTAAATACAATAACTTAGCTTTTACACTAAGCTAAAATACTAGGACACTAATTGGTAAAACACGACTTGTGACTGGGCACCTAGCCAAAATGATGACTTTGGCATAGGAGACCAATGTGGGGTGACACACTACTTTAACTAACTTTGTAGGGTCTTTACACTAGTGAGGGGTGGGGTTCAACACGGCTAAAACTCAAAATAACACAAAAAGCTACAAGTCGTAATTAATCAATAAATAAATCAAATGATCATTGTGTTCTAACAATTTTAGAGATAGACAAAAAGCCTAGTTTTACTTAAAGTAAAGTATCAAAGTGATCCTTGTTAATCACAAAAATTTATTATAATTTTTCTGGAGTTTATTTACCAGTACAAATATTTTATAAAAATCAGTTTTCCTACGTATACAGAAAATGAGTTTTTGGTTTCATATGCCAAACTAGTGGTAAAACAGTAAATTAAATACTACAAAAATTATACTAAATTAGCTAAATTAACATAGTATCTAAATACTATTTTTCCAAAATTTTAACAGTACTCTAAGTATTTTTAGAAAATCAAAAACAACATTGCACACAATTGAAATTAGATAATTAATTATCTGCGTATTTTGTCCATGTATATAATTTGAACCAAAGTTCAAATACAGGACCCAAGGCCATGAATCAAGTCCAATATGACTTGTACAGGTCTTGAATGTGTGAAAACACATTTGGGCCCAAAAATCCATGCTAGACTTGGACACCAAATGGTTGCAGTAATTTAAATACACTAAAAATACAATTTGGTAATAGTGCAAAATAAATATTATTATTTTAATAAGGCAAAATTATGCATAGTGAAAATATACATACATATGTAAAAAGTACATATATCTATGTATAAGAAAAATACTTAATTTATAAAGTATATATATATATATATATATATATATATATATATATATATATATACAAATATATATATATAAGAAAACATTTAATTATAAAGTGTATACATAATAATATATATATACACATGAAAATATATATATATACATATATGTATATAAATAAAAATATATATCTAATATTTACTAACCATGAAAATATACACACAAGAAAATATATACATATATACATATATGTACATAAATACATATATATACATACATACATATATATATTTATAAAGTACTAAAATGAAGTATATATATATATATATATATATATATATATATATATATAATATATATATATATATATATATATATAAATATATATATATATATATATATATATATATATATATATATATATATATATATATATATATATATATATATATATATATATATATATATATATGCTGTTTATATATATATATATATATATATATATATATATATATATATATATATATATATATATATATACATAAAATTGTATGTATAATAATACATATATATATATATATATATATATATATATATATATATATATATATATATATATACAAATATATGTATACATATATATATAATTATATATAAAAAAAAGGAAAAGGAAAAGAAATAGCAGCACACACAGGGGGGGGGACTCGAACTCGGCCCAGCGGGGGGTCGAGTCTCGGGTGCGGTTGGGCTGGCCAGGGGGTCAGCCCGAGCTCAGTGTTAGGGTTAGGACTTAGTTTATTTTATTAGGTTTTGAATGATTAAATGATAAAAAAAATAATACAGTCCTGTGTCCTGACAGTTAGGGACACAGGTATTTACGTGTCTGGGTCGATTCGACACGTACGACACGAGTTTCACGTGTCCAGCTCCATACTTGTGCTCGCCAGGACACGGCGAACAACATATGTGGACACGAGCCTCACACGACATGGTTGACACAAATACTCACGTGTCCGGTCGTCGAAGGGGGGTTTCGGGTGTCGTGGACGGCGGAGGAGGCGTCGGCGAGGCGGCGCTCGGGTGGCGCTGGGGTCGTCTCGTCGCGACGAACCCGTTGGTGGTGGTGGTAGGGGGCGACGTTCGTTGTAGGGACGGCGCTCGGGTCTAGCCGGAGTTAGGGTTCCGGTGGGGGTGGGAGTGGAAGATGGGGCGACGCTGGTGGTCGTGGGAAGAGTTTAGGGTTAGGGTCTGGTCGGGGGGTGATAAGGGAGTTTTATAGGGTTGTTGAGGCGGTCGGGGGGGCTGTGCGCTGGACGAAAATGGCGGGGGCAGCCCGTCGTCGGTCGTCGGTCAGCGGGGTTGGTGAGGGAAGAGAGAGAGAGAGAGAGTTCGTGGGGGGGGGTCTGGGTAGGTTAGCAGATTGGCCCCCATAGATTAGGTATTTACACATAGGCCCTTCCAGTGAGTAAATGCAAATTAGAATTTGCACTCCGCAATTTAAAACATTTAAAAAATTGCAAACTGATATAAAGTAATTTAAATAATTATAAAACTGTATTAAAACAATTCTAATAATTGCAAATTGATATTTTGTATTTTGAAACTCATTTAAAAATTATTTAAAAATTCTAGAAAAATTTCTAAAAATCTAAATAATTAATTTAAGGCTAAAATGACACTAAAAATTAATTAACACTAATTAAAATAAAATTTGAAAAATAGGGGCTTACACCGGGGCCTCGCATCGGGAGTTCTGCTGCCCGGTCAGCGGACAGGGGTCGAGGGGGCAGCGTCCCCCGTCGGGGGTTCGGGGGCGAAGCCCCCGAAAGGTATTCAGATTTCCAGATCTGCTTATCTTTGGACGACTGCTGTCAAGGAAAAAGACGTCTTCAGGACTGCTCAAATATCAGAAGAAATGCATCATCAAAGGACTCTTAGTTTTCCTACTTGTTCTAAGTCTGTAATCTTCATTTTATTGAGTCTAGGAGAATGTGTACGTTGAGTCGCACTGAGTCATCTCAACCCCTAGACATATCTCTCCAAGCTCTACCATACAAACAGACCAATTCTTGAACCAAGCCCAAGCTCCACCAAAGCACAAAGGCCATTTGAACATTCTGCCACCAAGGAGGCAGAGTTCGGGCCGAACTCTGCCCCACACAGAGTTCGGGCCGAACTCTATCCCCTGATTTCCAGGAACTGATTTTAGGGTTACCAATTGCTAGCTGGTACAACGGCCATATTTTAGAATTTTGAGGACAAAATTTTGGCCGAATTCTGCCTTCCAGACTAGTATATATAGGACATGATTTCAACCATTTTCATTATCTCTTCATCATCTTTCTATCTCTCACTCTCAATCATCTAAGCCTTATACTACCTAAGCCTTACTCTTCCAATCTTCTAGCCACAAAACTTCCTAAGCCCCAAGGTGCTCAAGTACGATTCAGCTAGAAGTTTTTGTGCAAGAGTTGAAAAGAAAAGTCACTTGGACAATTCTAAGTTTTGCCACCTGCGAATCTGTAAGAAGTTGGCGTGCTCTTCTGAGTAAAGGCACGTGGTTGTATACTATTTCATAAATAAAGGATTTCAATCCTGAGCTAGAGTTCTCAGGCCTGGACTAGTCCTCCACGAGAAAAACCAGGTTAAAACTGCTGTGTTTGCGTATGCTCTTCATATCTTTATTTACTTCCACATTTCTCTTTGATTTATTTACTATCTTGATAGTTGTTTTGTGATTGTGATATAGAGTTAATTTTTATTTGGTGATTATCGACACAAACTCTATTCACCCCCCTCTAGAGTTGCCTACACGTTCTTTCAGCAATTACTGAGAATGAAGTAAAAAATCAAAGGAGGACGATTGTTTTCAAAGGAAGACAATTAACAGCAAGAATTAGATAAGAGTTTTCCTAATGTGATTGAGTACCTTAACTTTTCTCCTATATCCTACTGCAGGCTATAGTGATTCTCTAGTTCGAGTACCACTACAAAATTATACTAGTTGTGATTGGACCTGCATAGGCCACCACTAAAATATGTTACGACCCGTACCCGGTGTAAGGGCACGAGACATGGGTACATCCGGCCTACGTCGCAGTATCGACGGTAGAACGCTGTCCTAGGTCCAACAATTAACACAATCTAGAATATGCTCCAATTGGAGGATGATATATATATGGTAAAACTCAATCACAATAACTAAGATGGAATAGAAGAAAGATAATCTCAAGAGTCACAATATGAATAATAATCTCGGTGTAAACCACACCATAATAAATCTTAATACAATCATAAAGTCTCATAACTAGATAATAATAACAGTCTAATCTAACTCATGGCAAGTCCTCAGCGACTACTGGATCCTGCTGAGGGTCCAGGTCACCTGTGTCAACTAGGCCTGCTCCATAGTAAGTGTTGCAGCAATCCTCATCATCTGTAATATTTTCAACGGGTCCAGTCAGGACATAAACGAATACATATCTCTCACACAGTTCATAATATGAAAGAAAATATGAAACAAGCTATAGAATAATATACATGAACTGCTGTAAAAAAATAGTAGAGAGACTGTAAAAAGAAGAACATGATATAGTAAAAATAGATATACATGATATAGATAAGAAAACTGAGCTAACTACATGATTCAGAGCATATGTTTGGTTATGTAAACAGGCTTAGGTTATACATGACTTAAATCTAGTTTGGAGTTATACATGAAATGGTGTAGATCACATAACCAAATAAATACTCCCCCTGCCCCAATCACTACACAAGGATCTGTCTAGGTTATGTTATTGCACATGAAGGTAGTGCGTCACATGGATAGTTAGTCCACATGCACACTAGGTTATATATGAAGGCTCACATGATCATGAGTGTACATGAATGTCACAAGAGTATACATAAATAATACGAATACAATGAGTAGACGATACACATGATAAAGTACATGAGCACAATATATCCGATATATTCGAGGGTATAACATCGCATGAAGAGATCCATATAGTACTAATTCGTGATATATCGTGTCAGCAACAAGTAAACTAGTCTATAACAAGTAAATACGTCCAAGCAAGAATAAAACGGTCAGATCGCCTGACAATCTAAGCTGCTGATGAGGATGTGTAACTGAACTGGAGTGATGTAAACCTATTTAAAACAACCACAAGTCACAACAAGGTCCAACATATCATAAGGAATGCCTACAATACAATTCTACATGATTCTAGGTCCTTCTAGGTCAAAGTCAACCCTTGGTCAACTCTGGTCAAACCTGGTCAACTCAAGGTCAACTAGTTCGTTTACTAATTTTTAGGTCATACTCAAGTTTTCAAGTCATTCGGAGTTCGTTTGAGTCGATTTGGATCAAGTTTGACCCAAAGTTGACTTTTGTCAACTTGGTCAACTTGTCGGTCAACTCGACTAAACTAAGCTCACTGGGTTGATCCTAATCTGTCCCAATACCTTATGGTTACATTCAAAATCAAACCACATATATAGGTATATTCACATTTATTAAGGTAATATATATATATATATATATATATATATATATATATATATATATATATATATATATATATATATATATATATATTGCGCAGAGGGAAAGGGTTGTTGGGAGCTTCGCCGAGCGGGCTCCGCCTGGGAGCGCTGCCGTTCTCCGGAGTCTTCCTGGCGTATGGCTGGCCCGTGTGGCCGTCCGGCCTCTTCCCCGGCGGCTCGGGCCATGCCCGGCCCCCCCACCGACGGAGTCTCCCCCTTCCTCCTATCGAGTCTCCCCGACCTCCTTCCCTGTCCCCCTTCCCTCGACATCAGCGGCGACATCGCCCCCGGCGATCCCGAGCCAGGCGCCGGAAACCCGCCCTCCTCCCTCCGGACCCTCCCCCTCTTGGCGTCACTCCGGCATCTATCCCACCGACCCTCGCCCCCCCCGCACCGCCCCCTTCCTCGGTAGCGGCCCTCATCCCGGCGTCCCCCGTCTTTCTGTGGCCTCCGGCCTTCCTGGCCGCGTCGGCCTCGTGGGCGCCTCCCCCTGGCGACCCCGACGACCATCGGGGGCTCCTCCTCCCGGCCACCGGCTCTCCAGCGGTGCCGCCCCCTGCCAAGGCCGCCCCCATGTGTTTCCCTGGGTGATGCACACTCGGGTCTGGCCTCGTCCGCCCCGGACCCCTCTCCTCCGGCTCCCGGCGGCCCTGAGGCAACTTCTCTTTCGATCCCCGTCGCCCCCCTCCGCTTCAGTAGCGGCTTTGCTCCCGAGGCCCTCCCCTCCAGTCGCCCAGCTCGCCGCGCTTCCCCCCGCCTCATCAGCGGCCCCTCCTCAGCAGTGGCACTGGAACCCCGTCTATGACCCCTCGTCGGTGTCCTACCGGTCTTTCCTGTCGCCGGCGGTTATGGCTCCCCCTACGCCTCGTCGTGGGCGTCGTCCGCGCTCCCAGCCGCCTCGTCGTGGTGCCCCTGCGGCCGTTGCCCTCCCCCCGTCGGGCCTGGTGACCTTTGGGGCCACCTCCGGCTCCCCCGTGGTGCGCCTCCTGCTCCCTTCCGCGGTGCCCGCCTCCGCGTTTCATCTCCGGGTCCCCTCCGTCTGTGTCAACCTCCGCCGAAGCCCCCTGTCCCGGAGGTGGTCTCCCCCCTCTCCCTTGGCGCTGCGCCCCCTCCTCCCCTCCCCCTCCGTGATGTCGATCCCGGTGGCGCCCCCTCCGCCCCCGGTGGATCCCCCTCCTCGCCGTGGCTCCCGCCATCGTGTCGCTCACCCTCAGGCTCGCGCTGGGGGTCCCGTGGCCCCTCGCCAGGTCCCCCTCGCCGGAGCCCCCTCTGCCTCTGCCCCCCCCGTTCGGTTGCGCTGGCTCCGCGGGTGATGCGCCACCTAGGCCAGGCCTTGCTCCGCTCCTCCGCCCCATCCCCTCCCGTCGTGGCTCCCCCCGTGGTAGCGCCGCTGCTCCCCTCCCTCGAGCTTCCCTTCCCTCCCTCGTCCTCGCGTTGGCCGGATCGCAGCGCTCCCCCCACCCCCCATGGCAGACCCGAGCTCCGCCCTTCCGTCCCCGCTCCCTACGATTCTCCCGAGGGCCGATTCGTCGTGTCGCGGCTCCCGCCGGTCGTGGCTGCCGCCGCCCGACGGTGGCGCTCCCCCTCCCCCTCCGGCTCGCGGGTGAGGGTCCCAAGACCCCTCCCCTCGGGCCACGTGCTTGGCCGGGTCTCTCGCGTCCCCTCGGGCCGCGCCCCACCCCCTCGGGCAACGCGCCCGGAGCAGTCGCCCCTCGGGCCCCGCGTCTGTTCGCCACGTGCCCCCCTCGGGCTGCGGGCGGTTTTCAAATTTCGTATTTTGGTTTTTTTGGGTCCTGCTCTTTAGTCCGGTGTAGTTCGTTTCCAGATTTCAATAAAACTTCCTTATTCAAAATATATATATATATATATATATATATATATATATATATATATATATACACACATACATACGTACATACACATATAATTATATAATATGGGACTTGAAAGAAAAATACGATAAAGGACTGCTGTGTAAATACTCAAATCTGAGATTAAAACCAAGTTCTCAACTATGGGATATATCACATATATAAATACATATACACATATATCTGTTTAAAGGAAATCTATATATATATATATATATATATATATATTTTTTTTTTTTTTTTGCATAATATACATAATAATTCAATAGGTAAAAGGAAAATAATTTTGAAGAGGGAAAGGAATGAAATATGAGAATAAGTCTAACTCTTACAAAACTCATCAACACATATTTATATTCATATAGTTTGTAGGTTGAATAAATATATATTCATATATATATATATATATATATATATTATACATAAAGCAAAAAGCTATATATATACACAAATGGTAGAATATTAGGAAATAAAAACCAACGATCAATTCCCACATGCCCAGAATACCATATTACTGATATAAACTCAGGAAATATCAGTTAAAACTCAAGAAATCGAAATATCACAAATTCGATCAAAATATTGAATTGAAGGAAAAAATCCGAAATCCACGTTAAGAGCCAAAATGTAAAATACTCCAAAACAACTCACGAAACTTGGCAAATACGTCGGTCTCAGCATGTGGGACGTGCTTAGGTACTCGCGTGGTCGAAACCATGTCCGTATCGTGTCTAGCGAGCGAGTATCGGGAAACCCGATACGCGCGTGAACCGAATCGATGCGAATCTGATTTCTCTCTCGCTTTCGATCCAATTCACGTGAAACTTTGCGTACACCTGGACGTACACATCCCCGACCTACTGGCCGAGTTAGCGTGCGGCTATTTGTCGTGTCTGACACGCACGCAGGGCGTGTCCGCGCGCGGGTATACGCGTGTGCACAGTCCCGTGCACAGCGTCGTGCACGCGTGTCAACGAGTCTAGGGACTCCTGTGTCCCACCTCGTGTCTCGTGTTCGTGTCCTAGGCTAGGGTAGGTATAGGGCTATATGTTGGACACCCTGAATCGTGTCCACGTGTCGTGTCGTGTCCACGCGAACGCCGTTTAAGCGGAGGCTGTCCCGCGTGCGCGCGTGTGGCCGATTAGTGCGATCGCAATTTCTCCCTCGTTTCTCGACGAAACTTCACAAAACTTTAGGAGCGTGTTCTCAGCCACGGCCCCCACCTACACGTCAAATTTCATGTGATCACGTGGCTTGTGCATCGAGAAATTAACTCCGAGCAGCAGGACACGTGCACGGCCTAGCGTGCAGCGCGTTCGTGTCCAGTTTGGACACGGACACGTGTCAGATTCATGTCAAAACTCATGGGGTCGTGATCCTCGTGTATAGGGCTACCAAAATATATAAAAAGATCCAACAAAAATCAGAATTAAAACCATTGCAATATTTCATCAAACACTTACAAATATAATCCGACACGTGTCCGATACGGACACCAAACGAGTACAAAACTGAACGAAATTGAACCTACAGGTCAGGGGTACCTAGATGCACACTACCATAAAGAAAAATCAGGTAGAACAATGCTAGAATTGGATTTACCTATTGAGAATCAAAATCTCAATGTGAAGGACTTCCCGAGTGCTCTAACGATCGAGTATCCTCAAGCTAACGCCTCCACAACATTGCTAGCAATGCTCCAGCAAGATCCTCTCCTTCCTACGAGCACAACGGACTTCGTTTGAGATGAAACGGACTCCGGATGAGAAATCTAGGGTTTTTGGAGAAAGGGAAATTAGGGTTTTCTCTCTTGGAGGCTAAAATTTCTACACAAGAAAGGGGGGGCTGCCTATGGCGGCCAGCTATAGGGGGTTAGGGTTAGGTTAGCACATGGGCCTAGGCTCCCTAAGTCACTAATAAAGCCCAAGTCCAAAAAGGCTTTAAAAAGGATAATAGAAAATGACTTAAAAATTCATTTAAATCATTTAAGAATAACTAATTATTTATAAATTAAAATCTAATTGATGAAAAATTAATTCTAATTATGGTATTAGGTTTCTAGTCATGATTGGCTAAGGTCAAACCACTTATACTACCAAAACACCAATTCAGCTACCAATCAAACCGTACAACAAACAATTTAATTAATAAATTAATAAAATTCAAAGTAATACACAATGACTAAAATATCCTTAGCCTAAAAATAGGTAATTAGCCAATCTAGTCACATGGTCGAGTCTTCTTGGTCATGGTTAGTCTCTAAGTCAAGCAGTCTCTAGGGTTAAGCTAGCAATAACTAAAATCACAATTCACCCATCTAAATAATATATAATAAATAAAGAAAATCACCAAAAATTATAATATAATTTAAATATTATTATTAAATGATAAAAATTACAAAAATTCAAAATTACCTTTATTTCAGAAAAGTGGTGGTTACACAAGTAGGAGGAGTTGTAGCGGCATTGGAAGAAATTCAAGCCCCGAAAGTAGTTGAAGAGTTTCTTGACGTATTTCTTGAAAAACTCCCAGGTCTACCACCTGTAAGAGATATTGAGTTCAGGATAGGGTTGGCACCTGGAACTAAATAATTTTGGATCGAATTTACAGAATGTCGGATTTAGAAAAGGCCAAGTTATACCAGCACATAGAAGAACTGAAGGCAAAGAACTTCGTTCGAGCCAGCAAATCACCATTAGCAGCACCAGTAGTACTTGTAGGAAAGAAGGATGGGTCATCAAGATTGTGCATTGACTACAGAAAGCTCAATGCAGCAACAGTGAAGAACAAGTACCCATTACCAAGGATCGATGACTTGTTGATCAGTTGAGCAGAGTAAGAGTTTTCTCTAAGATAGATCTTCGATCAGGATATCATCAAGTTAGAGTTCGAGAAGAGGATATTCCTAAGCCAGCATTCAGGTCAAAATACGGGTATTACGAATTCTTAGTTATGTCGTCTAGTCTGACCAATGCTACATCAATATTTATGGATTTGATGAACCGCATCTTTATACCATACTTAGATCAATTTGTCATCGTGTTTATTGATGACATTTTCGTATACTTAGCAAGTGAAGAAGACAATGGAGATCACCTTAGAAAAGTGTAAAAGGTTCTGAGAGAGAACTAGTTGTACGCCAAGCTCAGTAAGTGTGAGTTTTGGTCAGATTGTATTTCATTCTTGGGGTATAGAAGCATAGAAAAATATGGAGTTTATACGGATTACAAATTGCCGCATAGGTACTTTGGGCCAAACATGTCCGCATAAAGGAAAGCTGCATGACTGATTCAATGCCTTATGCGGCCCGTCGACAACCAGATACAGAAAAAAGATATGAGGCTAAGAGGAGCAGTTCGTCAGATAAAGCTGACAAGTTCTGACAAAGCTGACAAAAATGATAGCTCTGACACTTCGACAAAAAGATAAGACATGAGACGTCGCCCAAAAGCAAGGTTCGTACGCCTTCATGCGGCCAGAAGAAGGGTCATCTAAGCCGCATGAAACCTTATGCGGCTTAGACTGATGCGGCCTCAAAAGTCTTCAAACTTCATGCAGCCAAGAGTAAATGTGATCCAAGCTGCATGTGCTTTATGTGGCCAAAGAACAGAATCTATGCGGCGTAAATCCTTAAGCTATGTCTGGACTATGGAAGTTTACAATTTAAGCCGCATGAGGCTCACGCGGCCCCACATGATCGAAGATTGAGAGATCTATGCAGCTAAAAGAATGATGATCCCGGCGACAGGACACGTGGCAATTTGACCAACTCCTAAACTACCCAGATTTGCTGTAACAAAATCCCAACAAATTAACAGATGGCAGCCAAAGAGCGGGTCTTCGCGTGCCAATCAGCCACGTGGCCGCAGGCGATCTATGCGGCTCAATATACATTCTATTATAAATAGCAGGGTGCCACACCCCTGCAAAAGGCTGGCAACCTTCAAGAAAAAAGCAATTTCTTCAAGATCAAAGACTGCGTCAGATAGTCCACGGAGTAAGGCAGAGTTGATAGCACTTTTCCGAGCCTCCACCGTCATCTCCCAAAATCAAAACTAAACAATTGTACTTAGATTGTTTCCTAGGATTTCTTTCTAGACATTTCTTTGTACAAGCGAGTTTGCAATCAATTTCAGTGTTCTGTAATACCTGTCTTTGATTTTTTTATGGCAAACACGATAACGACTCTGCTGGGGACGTCCTTCTCTTCCGATGAGAAGCTGGTGACGTAATCTGATGCGTCCAAGATCGGCTCTATACAACAAATGCTTGTGGTTCGCTTCGACCAACAAGCCTTCGAAGAACTGCTCTCTGAAGGGAGCGCCAGCCCGTCTCAGAAGCGAGCTAACCCAAAGAGGACTCGTAAGACGTTGGTGCGCAAAACTGTTACCTCCGACCAAGTTCTCGAAAAAGCTCCTTCTGCAGCCCAAGACGGTGACCAGAACTCTCCTACGGCTTTATTTTCGACCGCAGAAGACCCCACTATCCCCAAATCCAGCAGAGGAAAATACTACGATACTGAGTTTTTGGGGGCACAAAGGAAATCCATGCGGACAAAAAAGAAGCTGTATAGAGGAGATCGACAGTCTGTCCATGCGACAGCCAACTTTGGCTATAGGCAGACAACTCATACGGCAGCCAATTTTGGCCGTAGGAAGATGGTCCATACGACAGCCAGCTCTAGCCGAAGGAAGATGGTCCATGCGACAGCCAATCCTGGCCCAAGACAGGATGTCTCCTGCGACCCTGTCAGAAGCTCTGTATTCGACCGCCTCTCATGCGAGCCCGACGCCATGTGGCCCATTGAGGATGTGGGATGTATCAATCTGGACTCCTTTTACTACGTGCCTTCGGATGCTAAGTCAAAAAAGTCTAGGATAGTACGGGCCCAAACAGCCCAGTCAACTGCCCAAGTTGCTGATTGTCAGCCGGCCCCGTTGACTGTTACACGGGCTCCTGACGGAAAGTTGTACAAAACCACCTGCATCCAGTCTCCCAGGGCTAACGGATAGGGTGGGTCTTCAAAGTCACCCTCCAACGATCCAGAGCAAGTGCTTTTACTATCCACGGATCAGGGAGCAAACATGATACCTAAGTACCCGTGCGCTCGGGATTCCCGAGTTCACAAGTTTGGTGCAAAGGTAGGGTAGTTTGCTACCGATTTACGTGACGTGATTATTCACAAATGCAAGACGGCAGCATCGGCATGCAATGTGTCCCCTTCGGGGCGTCGTTGCACCCAAGTCATCATCAACTGCTGCTGTAATAAATCAGCAGTACCTCAAGATCGGCAGTCAGTTTTCCAACGACTGCAGCAGCCAGCACCTGTCCGACAATAACTCAGGAAATAGGTGCAAATTTCGGGAGACGAGGGGTTTCCTCTCGCTTCCTGTAATTCAGCTCAGAAGGTTCGCAAGGGAGGAAAGAAGACAGGCTCTTCCAGCCCGGCGATTTCGGCCAGTATTGCGAGGAGACCCTCATCTAGAGGGTTCCCACCGACAACCATAGGGGTGTCTATTTTGGTACTCGATCCAAAAAGAAGCTTCCAGCACCCGGGGGTGCATCTTTGACCTCTTTGAGAGTAGATGAAGCTGGAGGTAGTAGTCCCCTCAATATATACGACAACTCGGTGTACCAAGAGCACACACAGGAGGTAGAGATCCCCCAGAACTCTGCAAAAGAATCGGATTTTCCTGAAGGCTACCACCCTCACCAAGACAATGCGGCTTCCTGCACAGGGGGTAGCACCCCTTCCGAGTCAGAGGAAGATGATATTCCGATATTCCCTGACGATTTTTCTATACAAGGGTACGGCACAGAGAGTCCCTCTGCCACAATTCCTTCCACTTCGATCCATGTGAGGACAGTCTTTATGGCTGACGATGATCATGAAGCGTCTTCTGACCCACAACGGCTAGAAGTACTGGAAGCCAAGCTCCTGTCCTTGGTCAAGTCCGTGGACAAGATCAAAGCCGCCTTGCCGACTCAACCAGCGAGGATGCCCGGACAAACAAGCTTGGGATCCGCAGTCAACACGGACTCCAACACGACCGCCCTTCCATTGGGTGATGATTTCGTAGGAGCATCCGTTCCTTCAGCTGCAGATGAAGCCAATGAGGCAAGGAGGGAAGCCAGGAGCTTCGAACGATGTTTAATGCCCGAGACTCCTTTTGGGACCTCAGAATACGGCAGCCATATCCCGTTGCATGGAAAGATGTGCCTTTCCAATCACGGTACAAGCCGTTCCATATCGATTCGTATAATGAGAAGACCTCTGCTAGTCGGTACATGACTTACTTTGAAGTCACAACCGACCACTTGATGTATAGTGATACCATCCGTACACGGTTATTCATTGGAGCATTGGAGGGGATCGCGTTTGACTGGTACCGCAACCTTCCTGATAACTATATCCATTCTTTTAACGGCTTCAAGCACATATTCCTGGAGAGATTCTATGAAGTGGGACATGATGTGATAATGTCGTCTCTTATGGACGTCATTCAGGGAGAGAAAGAGCTGACAAGGTACTATATCGAGCGGTTCTGCCAAACCGTAATGAGGTTGCCCCAAGGAAATCCCGAGAGTTCCTTGATTGAAATCTGCCAGAAGAAGTTGCTTCCCGCAATTAGCCTCTGGATGGGCGATGATCAGTTCAGGGATTGGACAACCTTCATCATAAGTGCTACCAACGCAGAGGCAAAATTGAAGAAAGCTCGTCAGCTAGGATTACACATCCCAGACGGAGAGGATAAGGGCAGATGTCCTAGTTCCACCTCCAACAACAACAACAGTAGCCCTTACTTACCGGTTAACGTCGGACGATAACTACCGCCGACGGCTATAAGAGTTGGAAGCATTAGATGAGAAGCGTTTACAAGCTCAACAAAGCATAGAGCTGTACCAAGCGCACATCTCTCGGGCTTTCAACAAGAAAGTCAAACAGAGAATATTCTAAGTCGGTGATCTCGTCTTGGCCATTCGCAGACCAATGGTCATGACTCACAAGACCCCTGGCAAATTCTAGCCCAAATGGGAGGGCCCGTTCATCATTGTTACCGTATTCTCCAACGACACGTACCGTCTCGCAAAACAAAATAGAAACTTGCTTATGATGCCCATCAATGACAAGTTTCTCAAAAAATATTATGTCTAAACGACATCTCCCAACTATCTCTCAGATTGTGAGTTATGTACCCTCTGGTATCGCTGAACTTACACTCTGACCTCAAATCACCCAGATTGTTGAGTTATATACCCTCAGATACCACTAAACTTACTCTCTGACTACTCTGAATGGATTTATACCTCGTCTTCTGGTCATATCTATGAACTTCCTGGTCATATCTTCTCTCCACCAAGAGTTTGCTTCAAAATCTATTACCCGTGCCACCAGTGCGCAGAAGGGTAATAGGTCCATAAAACTTATCCTAATCTATTACTCGTACAATCAGTGCACAAAAAGGATAATAGGTCCACAAAATTCTCCAACGGAAAAAAATAACCACGTCCATATTACCTCTGAGTTGTTTTCCCATCCATCACTAACAAATCATCCAATACATAGAACTTCCACGTTGATAACACCTCTGAGTTGTTATGTGTATCCCCATTTGGCCTACTCCTACCACGTCCTCATTACCTCTGAGTAGGGAGGCTCTATTTCAGACCTATATTTACCACGTCCTCATTACCTCTGAGTAAATATATTGGTTTTTCCTCACTTATTATCAGTACTCGCATCGCCAGTACACAAAGATGGTAATAAGTCCATAAAAATTATCCTAATCTATTACTCGTACCATCGGTGTATCAAAGAGTAGTAGGTCCACAAAATATCATTCAAATCTATTTGCTCATATTTCCAGATGCACAAAAGGGCAATAGGTCCACAAAATTCTCCAATGGGAAAAACAACCATGTCCATATTACCTCTGAGTTATTTTTTGTCCATCATAAACAAACCACCCAATACATAGAACTTCTACGTTGATAGCACCTCTGAGTTGTTCTGTGTATCCTCATTAGGGCCACTCCTACCACGTCCTCATTACCTCTGAATAGGAAGGCTCTAGTTTAGACCCATATTTACCATGTCCTCATTACCTCTGAGTAAATATGTTAGTTTTCTCTCCACTTATTATCCGTACTCATACTGCTAGTACACAAAAAGGATAACAGGTCCACAAATGTCCTCTGTTGACCACAAATACTATATTAGATCCTCTAGTACATGCACCCCTTCTTCACAATCATATGCTTCTGGAACCTAGTTGTTCCGTGGTATTCATTACCCGTTACGTAGAACTTCCACGTCCATATTACCTCTGAGTTGTTCTATGTATCGTCATCTGAGTCCACTCCCACCACGTCCTCATTACCATCAATCCTATATTTACCATGTTATTACCACCATTGAGTAAATATGATGGTTCCCTCTCTCAACTTATTATCCGTACCTAAAATCAAGGTACACCAAGGATGATAAGTCCATATAAAACCCGAGCGGAAGTACCCAAACCTATCACATCCATGCTACCTCTGATAGGATTGCCACACCTAAACAGCTCTACTTTCTATGCTTTTTATTCAAAGTATTCCAAATTTGCAATTTGGAAACTTTGAAGGGGGTCTTGTAGAAGCATAGAAAATATAGGGTTCATACGGATTACAAATTGCCACATAGGTACTTTGGGCCAAACATGTTCGTATAAAGAAAAGCGTATGACTGATTCAATGCCTTATACGGCCCATCGACAACCAGCTGCAGAAGAAAGATATGCAGCCAAGAGGAGCAGTTTGTCAGATAAAGCTGACAAGTTCTGACAAAGCTGACAAAAATGACAGCTCTGACACTTCGACAAAAAGATAAGATGTGAGACATCACCCAAAAGCAAGGTTTATACGCCTTCATAGGCTAGAAGAAGTGTCATCTAAGCCGCATGAAACTTTATGCGGCTCAGACAGCTGCAGCCCCAAAAGTCTCCAAACTTGATGTAGCCAAGAGTAACTATGATCCAAGCCGCATGTGCTTTGTGCGGCCAAATAACAAAATCTATGCGGCTTAAATCCTTAAGCCATGTCTGGACTAAGGAAGTTTACGACTTAAGCCGCATGAGGCTCATGTGGCCCCACATATTCGAAGATTGGGAGATCTATGCGGCTAAAAGAATGATGATCCCGGCGACATGACACGTGGCAATTTGACCAAGTCCTAAACTACCCAGATTTGATGCAACAAAATCCCAACAAATTGATAGATGGCAGCTAAAGAGCGGGTCTTCGTATGCCAATTAGCCACATGGCCGCAGGCCACCTATGCGGCCAACATATATTCTATTATAAATAGCAGGGTACCACACCCCTGCAAAAGGCTGGCAACTTTTAAGAAAAAAACAATTTCTTCAAGATCAAAGACTGTGTCAGATAGTCCACGGAGTAAGGCAGAGTTGATAGCACTTTCCCGAGCCTCTACCGTCACCCCCCAGAATCAAAACTAAACATTTGTACTTAGATTGTTTCCTAGGATTTCTTTCTAGGCATTTCTTTGTACAAGCGAGTTTGTAATCAATTTCAGTGTTCTGTAATACCTATCTTTGATTTTTTATGGCAAACATGTGACACTTCATATCAGGGGATGGAGTAGTAGTAGATCCCAAGAAAGTGGAAGCAGTGAAAAGTTGGCCAATTCTTAAGACAGTAAAAAATGTAGGAAGTTTCTTAGAATTGGCAGGATATTACAGAAGGTTCGTATCAGACTTTGCAAGAGTCTCAACACTAATGACCCGTTTGACATGAAAGGATGTACCATTTGTTTGGTCTACAGAGTGTCATGCATTATTTGAAAACTTGAAGCAGAAGTTGATTTCGGCACCCATTCTTATATTTCCAGTTGGACTCCAAGGTTTTAATGTATACTATAATACGTCAGGAAAAGGACTTGAATGTGTCATAATGCAACATAGGAAGGTGATAGCGTATGCATCATGGCAACTTCGAGACCATGAAAGGGATTATCTGACTCATGACTTGCAGTTGGCGACAATAGTAATTGCTTTAAAGATATGGGGGCATTACTTGTACGGTGATCGTGTGGACATATTCACATACCACAAAAGTCTAAAATATATTTTTACTCAGAAAGAGCTTAACATGAGACAGAGAAGATGTTTAGAGCTGATTAAAGATTATGATGTGGAGCTTCAGTATCATCCAGGCAAGGCAAATATAGTAGCAGACATTCTTAACAGGAGAGATGACAAATTTATGTTGACATCAGAGAAGCACATTGTAGAAGATCTTCAAGAGATGGGCATCGAGGTTATACTTCCGAGTGACGTAGGAATTTTGGCAAGCCTATAAGTTTAATTCGACTTAGTAGGTAGGATCAAGGTATCTCAGGCACAGGACCCAAGGATTCAAAAGCTTAGGGCAGAATGTGAGTCTGGACTCAGGAAGGAGATAGAAATTCATGAGGATGGAACACTTATATTTGGATCACGTTTATATGTGCCAAGTTGAGATATCAGACAGGAGGTCATGACAAAGGCCCACAGTTCTCGGTATTCTATACACCCTGGAAGCACCAAAATGTACAAAGATATTAAGCAACAGTTCTAGTGGAACAGAATAAAGAGAAAAATAGCTATATTCATTTCTCATTGCTTAATATGTTAGCAAGTGAAGGTAGAACAACAGAGGCCAGCATGATTACTACAACCGCTTTCTTTCCCGGAGTGGAAGGGGGAGCACATCATAATGGACTTTGTGATCGGTTTACCGAAATCACCAAGTGGCAAAGATGCTATTTGGATAATAGTGGATCGGCTTACAAAGGTGGCACACTTTTTTCCTTTCAGAGTAGGATAATCTACAGAGAAGCTGACAGAGATGTATATGCAACAGATAGTCATGCAACATGGAGTTCCTGTCAGTATTATGTCATATAGAGATACCCGCTTTATGTCGCATTTCTGGAAGAGTTTATATCAGAGCCAGGGTACCAAGTTAAGATTCAATATGGCTTACCACCCACAGACGGACGAAAAATCAGAAAGAATAATTCAGACTTTAGAAAATATGTTGTGAGCTTATACCCTAGATTTTAGAGGATCCTGGAAGAGTCACCTGCACATAGTCGAATTCTCATACAACAACAATTATCAAGACAGTATCCAGATGGCACCATTTGAGGCACTATATGGTAAGAAGTGCAGATCACCGCTGGCATGGGATGATATTAGGGAGAGAAAGATGTTAGACCCAGAGATGATTATCCAGATGGTTGAAGTTATCAAAGGGATTAGAGTGCGACTTCGGGTTGCACAAGATCGACATCATCATTGGGCAGACCAGCATCGTAGGCCATTAGAATTTTCTATTCGTGACCACGTGTTTTTGCAGATTTTACCTACCCGTGGAGTCATTAGGTTCGGGGTTGACGGGAAGTTGAGACCGTGATACATGGGCCTATTCGTTATCCTTTATAGGGTAGGCGATTGTCACGACCCGCTACCCAAATTGTTGGGCCAGGCCGAGTCATGCCCAGCCTACGTTGAGATAAAACGTAGTAAGCTGTTCTAAAGACAACAGGATAAGACTAAATGTGCTAACAGTTCTATAAGTGAAGAAGAATCATAAATGCACCAAACACAAAAGTCGTCGTATATAGTGAAATGTCCAAGTACAAGTAAACTGTAAAGTAAAACTGGATACATGTCCAGTTATGAAAGATATAGTCTAATACATGTCTACTCTCAAAAGTCTAAGTAAATAAAAGACAACTAGACGAGGTTCCCCGCAGGAACATCCTCGTAAAGCAGAGCCGGGTCCTCGGTAGTAACCCCATAATATGTGTCACAAAGTAACTCCTCCTCAGTAAGGACACCTACAACGTTATCCTGTCAGGACGGGAGCAAGTACTAAATCTAGCAAACTAGCATATGAAACATAGAAATGATCATGAGAGGAAAATAACTGGAAACATGGCATCACTCAATCTATCATGGCAAGGATACATATGTCATAGAGACAGATGTACATGTAATGTTTAAAACTGTAGCAGGTATGTGATCGGTCAATAGATGTACAATGTGCTGGAGGGCACATAATAAAATGTACATACGTACAAGTTAACAAGCATAGGTGTACATCCGTACAGACATGCGGGGTAATGTCCTGCGGCAAGGTATGCATATAAAATGCGACCTCGCTCGCTACTGTAGGGGGGTCGTGATCACGTACAATACTATCAGTTTCTCCATAACCTATATTCTAATCATGTGAGAGATACATCAAGACTGTTCTAAGCATGGAAGTAACTGAAAGCACAACATATAGAGATCTAACTTGCTACCCCAAGGATCAACATTTAACATGGTGGGGTTTGCAGTTCATTTTATGTGACAATATATAAAGTTCGTAGAAAGTACTTGCCTCTAGCAAAGCAAAACAAAACAAGCTGCGATAACAATGCTATGGATGTCCGGTAACTCGTCACTGTAGAAGTAAATACAACAACTTAGTTTTTTTTTTTACACTAAGCTAAAACACTAGGACACTAATTTGTGCGACACGACTTGTGACTGGGCACCTAGCCAAAATGATAACTTTGGCATAGGAGACCAATGTAGGGTGACACCCTACTTTAACTAACTTTCTAGGGTCTTTACACTAGTGAGGGGTGGGGTTCAATACGGCTAAAACTCAAAATAGCACAAAAAGCTACAAGTCGTAATTAATCAATAAATAAGTCAAAAGACCATTGTGTTCTAACAATTTTAGAGATAGACAAAAAGCCTAGTTTTGTTTAAAGTAAAGTATCAAAGTGATCCTTGTTAATCATAGAAATTTATTATAATTTTTTTGGAATTTATTAACCAGTACAAGTATTTTATAAAAATCAGTTTTCCTAAGTATACAGAAAATGAGTTTTGATTTCATATTCCAAACTAGTGGTAAAATAGTAAATTAAATAATACAAAAATTATAATAAATTAGCTAACTTAACATAGTATCTAAATACTATTTTTCCATAATTTTAGCAGTACTTTAAGCATTTTTAGAAAATCAAAAACAGCATTGCACACAATAATTTATTTATCTGCATATTTTGTCCATGTATATAATTTGAACCAAAGTTCAAATACAGGACCCAAGGCCATGAATCAAGTCCAATATGACTCGTACAGGTCTTGAATGTGTGAAAACACATTTGAGCCCAAATACCCATGCTAGGCTTGGACACCAAATGGTTGCAGTAATTTAAATATACAAAAAATACAAAGTGGTAGAAATAAATATTATTATTATTTTAATATGGTAAAATTATGCATAGTGAAAATATACATATATATGTTTTAAAAGCACATATATATATATATGTAAGGAAAAATACTTAATTATAAAAGTACATATATATATACATACACTAATATTGTATATATATATATATATAGTATAAATATATATATACATATGAAGATATATACATATATTCATATATCTATATAAATACAAATAAATATATAAAAATTTACTAAGTATAAAATATATATATACATACATATAAAATACTGTCAAAAACAGTATATACATATATACGTATACTAATATATATATATATATATATATATATATATATATATTTTTTTTTTTTATTTTTTTTTGTATATATATATTAGTATACATTAGTATACATATATATGTATACTAATATATATATATATATATATACATATATATATATATATAAATATATATAAATAACAAAACAAAGGAAAAGAAAAAGAAAAAGAAAAGAAAAAGAAAGCAGTGGCAGGGGTTCGAACCCGAGCCAACAAAGCGGGGGGGGGGGGGGGAGGGATGTTAGGTCGGGTTGGGCTGGCCAGGGGGTCAGCCCGCTGGGTTTGTTAGAGTTAGGGTTTTGTTTATTTTATTTAGTTTAGGTTAGATTAATAATAAAAAAAATATAAATAACTGTCCTGTGTCCTGACAGTTAAGGACACAGGTAACAACGTGTCCGTGCTACGCACGACACGCACGAACACTGATTCATGTGTCCAACTACTGGACGAGCATCCCCGTGTCCTGGCGAGTCTTCCACGTGAAATCGAGACACAGATGACACTAAAGCAGATTGATACGTACGTGTCCGACTTCTCAAAGAAGTTTTCGAAGGCAGAGGCGGCGGCTAGGGGCATCGGGACTGTGGAGCACTGGTGGCGCTGCGTCCATCTCGGTGCGGCGAAGCCAACGGTGGTGGAGACAAACAGCGAGGACGAGCGGCGAGGCGGTAGTGGGGTTACGCCGGAGTTAGGGTTTAGGCTATGGTTTCGGGAAAGAACTGGGGAGAAAGGTGGTCGTGGGGGGTGGCGGAGAGAATTTAGGGTTAGGGTTCAGTCGGGGGGATAGAGGGAAGTTTTATAGGGGGGTTGACGCGGTCGGGGCAGTCGGATTTGGCGGGGACAGAGCGGTCGTGGCGGTCGTGGCGGTCGGGGCAGCCGGGGGTCAACGGGAGTGGGTGTCACTCCCCGTTCCCAGAATACGTTTTTCATACATATACAACTCATGAGTATTTATTTAATATTTATCATGTATTATCCTGTATTTAATTTTTATTAATTCATGTTAATTAATTTCCTGTAATTTTATTTCTGCATTTTATTTCTGCTGTTATTTTATTCTCTACCTAGGTTAGCCTATTGTGGTTCGGCCTAGGTTGGGTTTTCTGGTTGGCTTTGTTGGATCCCCCTGCAACCCGGCCCATTAGCTCCCACCTACCATCCCTTTTTCTAGTTAAAGCTTACATCTCTTTCTCTCTCCTTATAAACTCACATTCTCACCATTACTCCTCTTCTTCTTCTTCATTACTCTCTCCACCTACCAAAATCGTAGGCAAGTACAACTTGCTCCCCACGAGAACCCATGTTTTTGTAGTTCATTTATCTTCCTCGCAAGATCCTAAGAGAGTTTAGAACTTGGCATTTTTTATTTCGAAGTCTTAATTTTTGTAGATCTAGAAATAAGTTATTTTCGGAGTTTGGTGGTTTTGATCTATCAAACTTCTTTGTTTTCAAGTTTTGATGGTTCCATGTTGTAGAGAAGTTTATTCTACCCAATTTTGACCTTTGGAAAGTTAGATTTGGACTTGTTTTGACCAAGTTATGGACTTTTGAACTTTGGGGTACAACCATGGAGTTCTTGCTGTTTGGAGAAGACAGTGAGTAGTGTACGCTAGCTTTTTAGCTTGCGTCACTGAGCTGTGCGTGCTCTTTAGCGCAGCGCAGTACGGAGTCCATACGCTGCCTTTTTGGGTAGCGTGTGTCTTGCATACGCTACCTTTTGGGAGCGTATGACTTACATATGCTCACTTGGATGGTCAGGAGTCGTATGGAGTTCATACGATGTCTTTTGGAAGCGTATGACTTGCATACGCTCACTTGGATGGTCAGGAGTCGTATGGAGTTCATACGCTGCCTTTTGGAAGCGTATGACTTGCATACGCTCACTTGAATGGTCAGGAGTCGTATAGAGTGCATACGCTGCCTTTTGGAAGCGTATGACTTGCGTACGCTGGCTTGGATAGTAAGGAGTCGTATGAAGTTCATACGCTGCCTTTTGGAAGCGTATGACTTGCGTACGCTGGCTTGGATAGTGAGGAGTCGTATGGAGTCCATACGCTGCCTTTTAGAAGCGTATGACTTGCGTACGCTAGCTTGGATAGTAAGGAGTCGTATGGGGTTCATACACTGCCTTTTGGAAGCGTATGACTTGAGCGTAGCCTGACTTGAGCGTACGCTGACCCTACTTACCCTGGATCTTCTATAGTCCTGTATATTGATATTTTATTAGATATTTAACGTCAATTTTATATCCTTACGCCTTTTGACATAAAATTTGATATGATCATGATATGTTAATATTTCTGTTAAATATAGATTATTACGTGGGATGTACCATGCGTCGTGAATTGAGTTATAGATACCCCGATTGACTGGAATTAAACCCTGAGAGTTGTAGACTCGACCCCACTGAATACTAGTTGACTTTCATGCCTTGTCACCATTGATAATAATTGTGACCTTGACTAATAATTGATCATGCGTTCCTAGTAGGAACTAAGAGACTGGCTAGTCGTCTTATTGAATTGAATGACTGAGACACGTTCATATGAATTATGAACTATTGAAATCGACTGGCTAATCCCGAATATTGGCATACAGGTACATGCAGGCTTCAATTCATTTATTATTTATTTATCTTACCAAAGAAGCATGTGTACTTTATGGTCAAGGCATGATTACTCCGTGGTTAGTTTTGATTGTTGCATTACGCTATGTAAGACCTACAACCTGACCGCACTGGTATCATTGTAGGGTTGTGCATATCGTACCTCGTATGAAAGTACTCATTCTGAATGACCATGATCCACGGCATGGTACTTCACTCAACGTAGAGACTATTAAGTTAAATAAAATAATGATTGCATGGAGAGAATGGATTCCCGAGTTCTTACATGGCAGCCCCCTTGGGACAAGTAGTACCAGACGGGCCGGCTGGTTCCCACAGATACTGTAAACCTGCCACACGGGCAGGAAACAGTATCTGCTTATATTATTATTGTATATTGTATATTGATGACGGGCGTCCTGCTGGGACTCGTCTAATTCATGAATGGCGCAATTGATTGACTAGATCGACTAGCCTTGCTCGCATATAGTAAGAACTGAGGAATCCCTATTGCATAAATTCCAGGATAACTTGGGACTCAAAATAGAAAGCCGTAGGATTTGATTGGCTGTTCAAGATGATTTGTTTGTGCACTGTACCTACTCTGTTACCTAACTGGGATGATCAGAATATCAGGACATGACGGGCCAACTTCTGTCCTTGTTTGGTTGGGAGGTTGGTTCGAAGTGTCGTGATGTAATATGAATCCTAGTGGAAAGCAGAGATCTATTATTATATTTCTCATTACTGGTTTTAGTTCTCATGTCGTGCTTCCTTGTGGTACTTGCTATTAGAGGTCTAACCTCTCTGGTTTTGCATGGCCAGATTTAGAGCCGGTTCTCGAGGACTCAACTTACTTCTACCTCCAAGATGGTCAACACTAGAGGGATGATCGCAGGAGGACTCGAGTGGGTTTTTTACTTCCCCGCTCGTTTTGTTATCTACTTTATACCTTGCCGTTTGGCACCGACATGTTAGTCGGATTGTCTTGTACTTACTTTTTACATAATTGTAACTAAAGTCAGGCTGCAGCTGATAACAATTGTGTATACTTTTGCTACATCAATCTGGCTATGTTTTGTAAAGCCAGATATCAAGAACATTTTGACAGAGCGTTTGGGACGCCTTACTGCTTTATCTTACATGTTCTCTATTACTGTTTCTTGTTCGAATGATTGAGACAATAGATGTGAAGTGACCATAGTGAGACTTTCATATAGTATGCACCCCCTCGTCTTTAGACAGCATTGATCGTATTATACGGTATTCATCTACCCGTAATACGTAGCTGGCTGAGTCATTCCCCCGCTCTCCAGTATTCTGGTTCTGGGGCGTGACAAGGTTTTAGTGGTGGCCCATGCAGGTCTGATTTCAGACTTGTGGGGTGTTTTGTTTAATAGGATGTCTCAATCACACATGTTTCCCCTTGATCTCATGATTCGTCGATTCTCAACTCTAGCTTGACATTCCAGTATCCTTTGACTTCATTGATCTTTCCTGTCCGGTCATTTGATTGTTCTCTTATCCCTTTTCTTAGGGGCACCTCGTCCGTATCTGTCAGAGCTGGACAGCAACAACATGGACAGCAACATGGACAACCTAACCATGTTGGTCAGCAACAAGAGCCGGTACTAACTCAAGAGGCTACCCAAGAAGAAGTGATAGTGGAAGCAGCAGCTGGATCGCAGTATCCAGATGTTCCAGCACCACCAACAGTTCTATCTACCCCTACGGAGATGGACACACCAGCCCTTCTGGAGATCATGAGAGGGATGATGGCTACTCAGCAACACCAGATGTTAGCTCAGCAGCGCATGCATGCTCAGTTGCAAGAGCAGAATGTACTACTCAACCAAGGATTACAGACGGCATTGGAAAGAGGGGTAAGGACAGATTCAGGAGCGTCAGCCCGGTTTTGCAAGTACAACCCCCACCGTTTTGAGGGTACGGAGGATGCCATCTCAGCAGATGCATGGCTTAAGGATATTGAGGCTATTTTGACAGCCGCTAAGGTGCCGGCAGAAGAACGTGTGGATCTAGTGAAGTTGTTACTTCAAGATCTCGCACGTGATTGGTGGGAATAAGAGGAAGTAGGCATCAGACGTCCTGTTGCTTGGGACGATTTTACTGCAAGGTTCAAGACGAAGTACTATGGAGTTGTGGCACAGTTTAAGCTACAACAGAAGTTTATCAACCTCAAGCAGGCTGGCAAGACGGTAGATGCTTATGCAGCAGAGTTCTGCAGATTAAGTAGGTTCGCCCCAGAGATGGTAGCAACGGAGCGCCAGAGGGCGATGAGGTTCCAGCAAGGGTTTCATCTTGAGCTCTTACAATTGATAGAGGGACACGACTACCAGACTTTTGACAAAATATTGACGGCAACCCGCAGGCATGAAATCACCATTCAGAGGCTTGCGGCAAGGACTGGAGGTCAGAAGAGATCTCACAGTCATCTTGAAGGAGGAGGGGAGCAGCGCCCCGAACAACCGCACCATCCCTTGGCATTCGTATTCACGATGTGGCAATGCGAGGGCCAGCACCACCACCCAGGCAGCAGTAGCAACAGAAGAAAAACCAGCAACCCCTAGCGGGCTGTACTTATTGTGGGAAGATGGGGCACACTAGAGATGTGTGTCAGGCATTAAACGGACTGTGTTTGATATGTGGAAATCCAGACCATCGGGTTACCACATGTCCCATGAATTCGAGGTTAGGAGGACCACGGCAACGGTTTCCTGCTCTGCCAGTACCAGGGGCAGGGCAGTATCGAGGACCAGCAGTGGCAGTGAGACCATTGGCCCAGCGTCCGTTAATGCCACAGGCTCAGATGTTTCAGCAGCAGGGACCGCCGATACAGCAACACCAGCATAGACCACCCCAACATTATTAAGGCAGGGGCCAGCAGCAGCACTGGGCTAGGCCACAGCATGGGAATCAGCAAGGAGGTCGAGGGCAAGCATTCACTTTGTCCTTGGAGGAGGCATTAGCATCGGAAGATGTTGTGGCAGGTAACATTCTCGTCGCCTCATATCCCGCAGTAGCATTGTTTGATTCGGGAGCATCACACTCATTTATATCTGCACAATTTACGACACGGCTAGGAATGGAGTTCGAGGCATTGCCAGGGAGGTTGAATATACTCACTGGCAATGGGCTCGTAGGAGTTAGTAGAGTTATTCTAGCGTGTAGTGTTGTAGTTTGCGGGCATTCCTTACCCGCCCAGTTGATAGAATTTTCTGTTGGAAATTTTAACGTTATCTTAGGTATGGACTGGCTGAAAGACAGTCATACGACAATAGATTATCATAGCGGGAGTGTATCTTTTGATATTCCAGGCATGAAAAAATTCACCTTAGTCAGATCAGAGGCAACTCAACAAGAGCAGGGAGTAATAACAGCAATAGAAGAAGTTCAGGTTCCGAAGGTAGTTGAAGAATTTTTAGACGTATTTCCCGAAGAACTTCCAGGTCTACCACCGGTTAGAGATATTGAGTTCAGTATAGAATTGGCACCTGGGACTAAACCGATATCAGATCGGGTTTACAGAATGGCGGATTCGGAGCAGGCCAAGGTATATCAGCATATAGAGGAATTGAAGGAGAAGAAGTTCATCCAAGCTAGCATATCGCCATGGGCAGCACCAGTGGTACTTGTGGGGAAGAAGGATGGATCATCCAGATTGTGTATCGACTACAGGAAGCTTAACGCGGCAACAGTAAAGAACAAGTACCCATTACCAAGGATCGACGACTTATTTGATCAGTTGAGCAGGGCTAGAGTTTTCTCCAAGATAGATCTTCGTTCAGGGTACCATCAAGTGAGGGTTCGAAAGGAAGACATTCCCAAGACAGCATTCAGGTCGAAGTATGGACATTATGAATTCTTGGTAATGCCGTTTGGTTTGACCAATGCTCCAGCTATATTTATGGATTTGATGAACCGTATCTTTATGTCGTACTTAGATCAGTTTGTCGTGGTATTTCTCGACGACATTCTTGTATACACTGCTAGTGAAGAGGAGCATGAAGATCACCTCAGGAAAGTATTACAGGTTCTGAGAGAGAACCAGTTGTATGCCAAGCTCAGCAAGTGTGAGTTCTGGACGGATCACATTTCATTCTTGGGTCATATCGTATCAGGAGCTGGAGTAGCAGTGGATCCTAAGAAGGTAGAAGCAGTAGAGAGTTGGCCAGTACCCAAGACCGTAGCTGATGTACGGAGTTTCTTGGGATTGGCAGGATATTACAGAAGGTTTGTGTCAGATTTTGCAAGACTTTCAGCACCCATGACCCGCTTGATACGGAAGGATGTGCCATTTGTCTGGTCGGCAGAATGCCAGTCATCGTTTGAGAATTTGAAGCAAAAGTTGATATCAGCACCCATTCTTACATTGCCGGTTGGATCCGGAGGTTTTACCGTATATTGTGATGCGTCAGGTAAAGGACTTGGTTGTGTCCTTATGCAACATGGGAAGGTGATAGCGTATGCATCTAGGCAACTTCGAGACCACGAGAAGAATTACCCAACTCATGATTTGGAGTTAGCGGCAGTAGTATTTGCTTTGAAGCTATGGAGACATTACTTATATGGTGACCGAGTGGACATTTACACAGACCATAAAAGTCTGAAGTACATCTTTACTCAGAAGGAGCTGAACATGAGGCAGAGAAGATGGTTAGAGCTGATCAAGGATTATGACGTGGAGCTTCAGTATCATCCAGGCAAGGCTAATGTAGTAGCAGACGCTCTCAGCAGGAGAGGCGGCGCATTTATGTTGACAACGCAGAAGCACATCTTAGAATACCTTCAGGAGATGGGCATTGAAATTATACTTCCTAGTGATGTAGGAATTCTGGCGAGTCTACAAGTTCAATCCGACTTGGTAGGCAGGATCAAGGCAGCCCAGGCACAGGACCCAAGAATTCAGAAGCTTAGGGCAGAATGTGAGTCAGGACTCAGAAAAGAGATGCAAATTCACGCAGATGGTACGCTTAGGTTTGGATCACGTCTATGTGTACCTAGTAGAGATATCAGACATGAAGTTATGACAGAAGCTCACAGTTCCCAGTATTCTATACATCCTGGAGGGACCAAGATGTACCAAGATATCAAGCAACACTTCTGGTGGAATGGGATGAAGAGGGAGATAGCTAGGTTTGTTTCCCGTTGCTTGATATGTCAGCAAGTAAAGACAGAACAGCAGAGGCCAGCTGGATTATTGCAACCGCTTCCCATCCCGGAATGGAAATGGGAGCATATTACAATGGACTTTGTGACCGGTTTACCGAGATCACCATGTGGTAATGATGCTATTTGGGTGATAGTAGATCGGCTTACAAAGATAGCACACTTTTTTTCTTTCAGAGTGGGACAATCTACAAAAAAGTTGGCAGAGTTGTACATACAACAGATAGTCAGGCAGCATGGAGTCCCTGTCAGTATTGTGTCAGACAGAGATACCCGTTTCATATCGCATTTCTGGAAGAGCTTGTATCATTGTCAGGGTACCAAGTTAAGATTTAGCACGGCTTACCATCCGCAGACGGACGGGCAATCAGAAGGGACAATTCAGACCTTAGAAGATATGTTGCGAGCTTGCACTCTAGATTTTGGAGGATCTTGGGAAAGCCACCTGCACTTAGTTGAGTTCTCATACAACAACAGTTATCAAGCCAGTATCTAGATGGCGCCATTCGAAGCACTATATGGTAAGAAGTGTAGATCGCCACTAGCATGGGATGATATCGGGGAAAGGAAGATGCTAGGCCCGGAAATAATTATCCAGACGGTTGAAGTGATTAAGGGAATTAGAGAGCGACTTCGTATTGTGCAGGATCGGCATCATCATTGGGCGGACCAGTATCGTAGGCCGCTAGGGTTTTCTGTTGGGGACCACGTGTTCTTGCGGATCTCACCAACCCGTGGGGTCATTAGATTTGGCGTTCGCGGGAAGTTGAGCCCACGATACGTAGGCCCATTCGTTATCCTTGATAGGGTGGGCGATGTTGTTTATCGTTTATCCCTTCCACCTTCGTTACGAGAGGTGCATGACGTGTTTCATGTATCTCAGTTGCAAAGGTATGTATCGGACCCAAGCCATATCCTTGATCATTCTGAGTTGGTTGTTGGTACCAACTTGTCTTACGAGGAGCAGCCTGTGTCCATCTTGGACTGAAGAGAGAAGATACTCAAGAACCAAACAATTAACCTTGTCCGGGTTGCTTGAGGTCATCACTCTTTGGGAGAGTCAACGTGGGAACGTGAGGATGATATCCGATCACGGTATCCACATCTGTTTGACTCACAAGGTATATCTTTTTCTGTGTACCTTGATTGTCTTGATTCCTCATGCTTATCACCTTTTGGGTAGAATTGCTTAATATCGTAGATTGTTAAGTATAGATATGTTACTTGTTAAGGACATTGTAAAATGATTGCTTGATTAAATTGCTTGTACTTAGATTAGTTTAGCCCCGAAGTTTCTATCCTGCTTTGATTTGAAATTCCGAGGACGAAATTTTTCTAAGGTGGGTAGAGATGTCACTCCCCGTTCCCAGAATACGTATTTTATACATGTACAACTCATGAGTATTTATTTAATATTTATCATGTATTATCCTGTATTTAATTTCCTTTAATTCATGATAATTAATTTTCTGCAATTTTATTTCTGCATTTTATTTCTGCTGTTATTTTATTCTCTGCTTAGGTTAGCCTATTGTGGTTCGGCCTAGGTTGGGTTCTCGGGTTGGCTTTGTTGGATCCCCCTGCAACCCGGCCCATTAGCTCCACCTACCACCCCTTTTTCTATTTAAAGCTTACATCTCTTTCTCTCTCCTCATAAACTCACATTCTCACCATTACTCCTCTTCTTCTTCTTCATTACTCTCTCCACCTACCAAACCGTAGGCAAGTACAACTTGCTCCCCACGAGAACCCATGTTTTTGTAGTTCATTTATCTTCCTCGCAAGATCCTAAGAGAGTTTAGAACTTGGCATTTTTTATTTTGAAGTCTTAATTTTTGTAGATCTAGAAATGAGTTATTTTCGGAGTTTGGTGGTTTTGATCTATCAAACTTCTTTGTTTTCAAGTTTTGATGGTTCCATGTTGTAGAGAAGTTTATTCTATCCAATTTTGACCTTTGAAAAGTTAGATTTGGACTTGTTTTGACCAAGTTATGGACTTTTGAACTTTGGGGTGCAACCATGGAGTTCTTGCTGTTTGGAGAAGACAGTGAGCAGTGTACGCTAGCTTTTTAGCTTGCGTCACTGAGCTGTGCACGCTCTTTAGTGCAGCGCAGTATGGAGTCCATACGCTGTCTTTTTAGGTAGCGTGTGTCTTGCATACGCTACCTTTTGGGAGCGTATGACTTACATACGCTCACTTGGATGGTCAAGAGTCGTATGGAGTTCATACGCTGCCTTTTGGAAACGTATGACTTGCATACGCTCACTTGGATGGTCAGGAGTCGTATAGAGTTCATACGCTGCCTTTTGGAAGCGTATGACTTACATACGCTCACTTGGATGGTCAGGAGTCGTATGTAGTGCATACACTACCTTTTGGAAGCGTATGACTTGCGTACGCTGGCTTGGATAGTAAGGAGTCGTATGGAGTTCATACGCTGCCTTTTGGAAGCGTATGACTTACGTACGCTGGCTTGGATAGTGAGGAGTCGTATGGAGTCCATACGCTGCCTTTTGGAAGCGTATGACTTGCGTACGCTAGCTTGGATAGTAAGGAGTCGTATGGGGTTCATACGCTGCCTTTTGGAAGCGTATGACTTGAGCGTAGCCTGACTTGAGCGTACGCTGACCCTACTTACCCTGGATCTTCTATAGCCCTGTATATTGATATTTTATTAGATATTTAACGTCCATTTTATATCCTTACGTCTTTTGACATAAAATTTGATATGATCATGATATGTTAATATTTCTGTTAAATATAGATTGTTACGTGGGATGTACCATGCGTCGTGAATTGAGTTACAGATACCCCGATTGACTGAAATTAAACCCTGAGTGTTGTAGACTCGACCCCACTGAATACTAGTTGACTTTCATGCCTTGTCACCATTGATAATGATTGTGACCTTGACTAATAATTGATCATGCGTTCCTAGTAGGGACTAAGAGACTGGCTAGTCGTCTTATTGAATTGAATGACTGAGACACGTTCATATGAATTATGAACTATTGAAATCGACTGGCTAATCCCGAATATTGGCATACAGGCACATGCAGGCTTCAATTCATTTATTATTTATTTATCTTACCAAAGAAGCATGTGTACTTTATGGTCAAGGCATGATTACTCCGTGGTTAGTTTTGATTGTTGCATTACGCTATGTAAGACCTACAACCTGACCGTACTGGTATCATTGTAGGGTTGTGCATATCGTACCTCATACGAAAGTACTCATTCTGAATGACCATGATCCACGACATGGTACTTCACTCAACGTAGAGACTATTAAGTTAAATAAAATAATGATTGCATGGAGAGAATAGATTCCCGAGTTCTTACATGGCAGCCCCCTTGGGACAAGTAGTACCCGACGGGCCGGCTGGTTCCCATAGATACGGTAAACCTGCCACACGGGCAGGGAACGGTATCTGCTTATATTATTATTGTATATTGTATAATGATGACGGGCATCCCGCTAGGACTCGTCTAATTCATGAATGGCGCAATTGATTGACTGGATCGACTAGCCTTGCTCGCACATAGTAAGAACTGAGGAATCCCTATTGCATAAATTCCAGGATAACTTGGGACTCAAAATAGCAAGCCGTAGGATTTGATTGGCCGTTCAAGATGATTTGTTTGTGCACTGTACCTACTCTGTTACCTAACTGGGATGATCAGAATATCAGGACATGACGGGCCAACTTCTGTCCTTGTTTGGTTGGGAGGTTGGTTCGAAGTATCGTGATGTGATGTGAATCCTAGTGGAAAGCAGAGATCTATTATTATATTTCTCATTACTGGTTTTAGTTCTCATGTCGTGCTTCCTTGTGGTACTTGCTATTAGAGGTCTAACCTCCCTGGTTTTGTATGGCCAGATTTAGAGCCGGTTCCCGAGGACTCAGCTTACTTCTACCTCCAAGATGGTCAACACTAGAGGGATGATCGTAGGAGGACTCGAGTGGGTTTCTTACTTCCCCGCTCGTTTTGTTATCTACTTTATACCTTGCCGTTTGGCACCGACATGTTAGTCGGATTGTCTTGTACTTACTTTTTACATAATTGTAACTAAAGTCAGGCTGCAGCTGATAACAATTGTGTATACTTTTGCTACATCAATCTGGCTATGTTTTGTAAAGCCAGATATCAAGAACATTTTGACAGAGCGTTTGGGACGCCTTACTGCTTTATCTTACATGTTCTCTATTACTGTTTCTTGTTCGAATGATTGAGACAATAGATGTGAAGTGACCATAGTGAGACTTTCATGTAGTATGCACCCCCTCGTCTTTAGATAGCATCGATCGTATTATACGGTATTCATCTACCCGTAATACGTAGCTGGCTGAGTCATTCCCCCGCTCTCCAGTATTCTGGTTCTGGGGCGTGACAGTGGGTGAGAAGAGAGAGGGTGTATTCGTGGGGGGGGGGGGGGGGGGTTTGGGTAGTTTGTAGTTAGGTCTTCCTAGATTAGGAAATTGCACAAAGGCCCTTCCAGGTTTAAATGCAAAATAAAATTTGCATTCCTTAATTAAAAACAATTTACTAATTACAAACTGAAATAAAAACAAATCTAAAAATTGCAGAATGATATCAAAACTATTTAGGAAATTACATATTGATATTTTTTGTATTAAAACTTATTTAAAAATTATTTTAAAAATCTAGAAAAATTCCTAAAAATTCCTAATAATTATTTAAGGCTATAAATGACATAAAAATTTAATTAACACTAATTAAAAGTAAATTTTGAAAAACAGGGGCTTACAAGTCTTCCCTCCTTGAAAAATTTCGTCCTCGAAATTCACAAGGATTGAAGACCCTACAATATTCTAACATAGCAAGCAATGCAACAAAATGACTAAGGCTGCGATCGAAACTAACCTCTAAGGTATCAAGCGGGAACGGGTGGTTCCCTCGCAGCGGTTGGATCGAACAAGTAAGGGTATCTCTCCCTCATGTCCGACTCCCTCTCCCAAGTAGATTCACCTGGGGAGTGACGGCTCCAAGCTACTCGTACTAGGGGTATAACCTTGTTCCTCAGCCTCTTCTCTCTCTTGTCTAATATCTCCACTGGCTGCTCAGAAACTGTAAGGGTCGGTCCGACCTCCAACTCTGAATGATCTAGCACATGACTGGGGTCTGGAATATATCTCCTCAGCTGAGATACGTGAAAGACGTCGTAAACTCCTACTAGATTGGGTGGAAGTGCAACCCTATAAGCTTCCTCTCCGATCCTGCCAAGTACCTCGAATGGCCCGATGTATCTGGGGCTCAGCTTCCCTCCTCGTCCGAACCGGATCGTCCCTCGAGTAGGTGATATCTTCACTCGCACCATATCACCGTCTGCGAACTCCATCGGCCTGCGACTAGCATCAGCCCAGTGTTTCTGCCTATCCTGAGCTACTCTGAGCCTGTCTCTGATCATCCCGACTTTCTCTGCTGCATCCGTGATCATCTCTGGCCCAAGCATAACTCTGTCTCCGACATCATCCCAAAAGAGCGGTGTGCGGCATCGTCGTCCATATAGCGCCTCGAAAGGAGACATACCAATACTGGCCTGGTAGCTGTTGTTGTATGAAAACTCTACCAAGTACAGATGGCTCTCCCATGATCCTCCGAAGTCCAGCACGCAGGTCCTCAGCATATCCTCCAGTGTCTGTATCGTCCTTTCGGACTGTCCATCTGTCTGCGGGTGATACGCCGTACTGAACTTGAGTCTACTGCCCAACTCCTCCTGCAAGCTCCTCCAGTAGTGGGATGTAAATCTACTGTCTCTGTCTGACACGATGCTCACAGGCACTCCGTGTAGGCGAACTATCTGCTGCATGTATAGCTCCGCCAACTTCTCGGTAGAAAGCCCCACCTTGAAGGGTATGAAGTGCGCACACTTCGTCAGCCTGTCTACGATGACCCAAATGGCATCCTTTCCTCCTTGGGAACGAGGAAGCCCTGAAACGAAGTCCATCGTAATATGTTCCCACTTCCACTCGAGAATGGGTAATGGCTGCAACAAACCAGCTGGCCTCTGGCGCTCCGCCTTGACCTGCTGGCAAACTAGGCATCTCGAAATAAAACGTAATACATCCCTCTTCATTCTGTGCCACCAAAGATGTTTCCGCAAGTCACGGTACATCTTGTTAGCACCAGGGTGAATAGAATATCTCGATCGGTGTGCCTCCTGCAAAACTGCCTCTACTTGCTCTTCCTTCGGTACGCACAATCGGCTGCCATGCCTCAAGGATCCATCCTCTGCTATAGTGAAGTCATCCAGCAATCCAGCTAACGCCTGGGGTCGAAGTCTACGAAGGCTCTCATCTGTAGACTGTGCCTCCCGGATCTGCTCCATCAAACCTGACTGAATGTCAAGCGCCATCATCTGTATCACTGATCCTGGCCAAACTAGCTCGATACCGAGCTTCTCCAGATCCTCCCGCAAATGCCGATCAATCATCAGGTACCATGCCATCGGATGCCTGCTCAGCGCATCCGCCACCACATTTGCCTTCCCGGGGTGATACTGTAAATCAATGTCGAAGTCCTTCATCAACTCCAACCATCGTCTTTGCCTCATGTTCAGCTCTTTCTGCGTGAACACATACTTCAAGCTTTTGTGGTCAGTAAAGATTTTCACACGCTCTCCGTATAAGTAATGTTTCCATAACTTGAGTGCAAAGATCACCGCAGCTAACTCTAAGTCATGTGTAGGATAATTCCTCTCATGAGTCCGCAATTGCCTAGTTGCATAAGCAATTACTTTCCCATGCTGCTGTAGGACACATCCTAGCCTCTTCCCAGAAGCATCACTGTAAATGGTGAAACCTTCAGAACCTGAAGGTAAGGTCAGAACTGGAGCAGTCGTCAGCCTCATCTTCAGCTCCTCAAATGCTGTCTGGCAGACCTCTGACCAAATGTACTCTGCGTCCTTCCGTGTCAGCTTCGTCATGGGTTCAGCTATCCTAGCAAAGTCCTGGACGAACTTTCTATAATAGCCTGCTAAACCCAGAAAACTCCTGATCTCTGAAACTGACGTCGGAACCTTCCACGTCTCAACTGCAGCAATCTTCCTGGGATCCACCGAGATTCCATCTCCAGTGACTACATGGCCGAAAAACTCTACTCGGTCTAAAAAGAACTCGCACTTCGGCAATTTGGCAAACAATCTCTTCTGCCTCAGAATCCCTAAAACTATCCGCAAGTGCTCTGCATGCTCCTCCGGCTCTTCGAGTATATTAGGATATCGTCGATAAACACCACGACGAACTTATCCAGATACTGGTGAAATATCTTATTCATTAAGTTCATAAAGACAGCTGGCGCATTTGTGAGACCAAATGGCATCACCAGAAACTCGTACTGCCCGTACTTCGTGTTGAACGCCGTCTTCTGGATGTCTGCTGGCCTAACCTTCACCTGGTGGTACCCGGATCTCAAATCTATCCTGGAAAACACTTTCGCCCCGCTCAACTGGTCGAACAAATCATCTATCCTGGGCAGAGGATATTTGTTCTTGATAGTGATGGCATTCAAGGCCCGATAGTCAATACTCAACCGGACTGTACCATCCTTCTTAGGCACAAAGAGCACTGGTGCTCCCCATCGAGAAGTACTGGATCGAATGAAACCCTTTTTCAACAGGTCATCAATCTGCTCTTTCATCTCTATGGCCTCCTTGGGATTCACTCTATAGCAAGCCCGGGATACTGGTGATGAACCCGGCACTAAATCTATAATGAACTCCACATCTCTGTCAGGCAGAAGTCCTGGAAGATCCTCTGGGAATACATCCATAAACTCCCTAATAATAGGGTGTGGCTGTGTTGCGTCCCCAACTGTCGCACAACAGTTCGGCTCTAGGCTGATCTCCGGCCCTGTCCTCCTAACACTAAATGGTGCTGTGCCTGGGGGACTGAACAAAATACTACCCTCATGACAATCTATAGATGCATGGGCATAGCTAAGCCAGTCCATCCCCAATATGATATCATAACCGGGGAGTGGCATCACAAAGAATCGCCCCTCGAACTCTCTTCCGGCTATCATAATAGAGCATCTATAGCTAGCTCTAATAGGCACTGGTCCTCCTCCCGTTATTACTCTACTAATCTCCGCAGTAGGTGTAGATACTAAATGATGTTCTTGCATAAACTCTAATGATAGAAAGCTATGAGATGCACCAGAATCAAACAAGCATAGAGCTAGAAAAGTATGCAAATAAATATGACCTGTGATGACGTCAGCTAAGTAATCTGGCTCCGAAACCTGCTCCGGCTCCGGCTCAAGGGCTAGGCTATAAACCTTCCCCTGAGGTCCCTTCTGCTGCTGCAGATGCTGCCCAAACCTCTGCTGCTGAGTCGGAAGCGGTCCTCTAGGCTTCGCTACTGGGCAGTCCCGAATCTGATGGGTGGCAGACCCACAAGCTAAGCACGGCTTCAACCTCTTCCTGCAAATGGAGCTGTCGTGCCCTGGTCTTCTGCAGAAAGAACATATAGCTCCCCTCTGCTGCTGTCGGGGTCCCGAGGCTCTAACTGGCGGGGTCTGATGATGTAGTGTAGGGGGACGATAAGTCTGCTGTGGCGGCGTCGGTGCTTTCTGCTGGAAAGCCTGACGCTTGGACGGTCCCTCATGATGTACAGAAGCCGGCCTCTTGCATGACAGAAGACGCTCCTCGATGCTCCGGGCTAACTCTAGGCTCTGGTAGTAGTCAGTCGTACCGTTCGCCACTATAAGAATGCCAATGTCTGGAACTAGACTATGGCAAAACCTACGGGTCATCTCCTCTGGATCAGCAACTAGACTAGGAGCAAAACGGCTCAGGCGACTAAACTCTGCCGCATACTCGTCAACAGAACGGTTCCCCTGCTGGATGTTCTGGAATCGTAGCCCCATGGCTACTCTAGCAGTGGTCGAGAAGAATTTCTTCTTGAACTGGGTCTTGAACTGGTCCCAAGTGGCTCTACCTCTCGCGAACAACGGCTCATTCCGGAACCAGACTCCTGCTAAGTCTATCAGCAGAAATCTTGCTGCCTCGACCTGAAGGTCATCCGGCATCCTGACTCCGAGGAGCTTCCTCTCTACTGAATCTAGCCAGTCATCTGCTACTACTATGCCCTCAGTCCCTGAGAACTCCTTGGGATTCAGACCCATGAAGTCCTTGATCGTCCCCGCTCTCTGCCGTGGCTCTACAGGTGGTGGGACCACGGGACGTCCCTCAGAATGCTCCATGCTCTGGCGGAGTAGGGTAGTCTGCTCCTGATGGGTTGTTAGGAACCCCTGGATCAGTGTGAGCAGCTGGTTCCCGTCGAGTGTGACGGAAGCCTGGGTGGGTATAGTGATAGGGGGTGGTGGAAGTATCGGGTCCTGCTGGGCCTGTGATGTGGAAGGTGGTATCTGGGTCTGTGGATCTGTGGAGTGGAGGAATGTGGTAGGTGAAGGTGTATCAGTCAACTGGTCAGCTGACTGGATATGGAGGGCCCCATTCTCGGGGGTAACATACTTGGATGAACGAGTAAGCACCATCTAAATTACACATAAAAAGACTTATAAGGACTTATTTAAAGTAAGTAATCGTATGCAAGAAAATCTAATTATAATAGCAAACATGTGATGTATTTCCTATGTTGCATTCCTAGCATTCCTCTAAGTGTTCTAAGCGTCTTTCCTAATGTTGTCTAATTACCTTAAGTTCCTAATTGCAGGCATGCTTGGTACAATAACGTAACCAAACAGTTTAGTCGGGACCTGCGTAGGCCACCACTAAAAACATGTCACGACCCGCTACCCAAATTGTTGGGCCAGGCCGAGTCATGCCCAGCCTACGTTGAGATAAAACGTAGTAAGCTGTTCTAAAGACAACAGGATAAGACTAAATGTGCTAACAGTTCTATAAGTGAAGAAGAATCATAAATGCACCAAACACAAAAGTCGTCGTATATAGTGAAATGTCCAAGTACAAGTAAACTGTAAAGTAAAACTGGATACATGTCCAGTTACAAAAGATATAGTCTAATACATGTCTACTCTCAAAAGTCTAAGTAAACAAAAGACAACTAGGCGAGGTTCCCCGCAGGAACATCCTCGTAAAGCAGAGCCGGGTCCTCGGTAGTAACCCCATAATATGTGTCGCAGAGTAACTCCTCCTCAGTAAGGACACCTACAACGTTATCCTGTCAGGACGGGAGCAAGTACTAAATCTAGCAAAGTAGCATATGAAACATGGAAATGATCATGAGAGAAAAATAACTGGAAACATGGCATAACTCAATCTATCATGGCAAGGATATATATGTCATAGAGACAGATGTACATGTAATATTTCAAACTGTAGCAGGTACGTGATCGGTCAATAGATGTACAATGTGCTGGAGGGCACATAATAAAATGTACATACATATAAGTTAACAAGCGTAGGTGTACATCCGTACAGACATGCGGGGTAATGGCCTGCGGCAAGGTATGCATATAAAATGCGACCTCGCTCGCTACTGTAGGGGGGTCGTGATCACGTACAATACTATCAGTTTCCCCATAACCCATATTCTAATCATGTGAGAGATACATCAAGACTGTTCTAAACATGGTAGTAACTGAAAGCACAACATGTAGAGATCTGACTTGCTACCCCAAGGATCAGCATTTAACATGGTGGGGTATGCAGTTCATTTTATGTGACAATATGTAAAGTTCGTAGAAAGTACTTGCCTCTAGCAAAGCAAAACAAAACAAGCTACGATAACAATGCCATGGATGTCCGGTAACTCGTCACTGTAGAAGTAAATACAACAACTTAGTTTTTTTTACACTAAGCTAAAACACTAGGACACTAATTTGTGCGACACGACTTGTGACTGGACACCTAGCCAAAATGATGACTTTGGCATAGGAGACCAATGTGGGGTGACACCCTACTTTAACTAACTTTCTAGGGTCTTTACACTAGTGAGGGGTGGGGTTCAATACGGCTAAAACTCAAAATAGCACAAAAAGCTACAAGTCGTAATTAATCAATAAATAAATCAAAAGACCATTGTGTTCTAACAATTTTAGAGATAGACAAAAAGCCTAGTTTTGTTTAAAGTAAAGTATCAAAGTGATCCTTGTTAATCATAGAAATTTATTATAATTTTTCTGGAATTTATTAACCAGTACAAGTATTTTATAAAAATCAGTTTTCCTAAGTATACAGAAAATGAGTTTTGGTTTCATATGCCAAACTAGTGGCAAAATAGTAAATTAAATAATACAAAAATTATACTAAATTAGCTAACTTAACATAGTATCTAAATACTATTTTTCCATAATTTTAGCAGTACTTTAAGTATTTTTAGAAAATCAAAAACAGCATTGCACACAATAATTTATTTATCTGCGTATTTTGTCCATGTATATAATTTGAACCAAAGTTCAAATACATGACCCAAGGCCATGAATCAAGTCCAATATGACTCGTACAGGTCTTGAATGTGTGAAAACACATTTGAGCCCAAATACCCATGCTAGGCTTGGACACCAAATGGTTGCAGTAATTTAAATATACAGAAAATACAAAGTGGTAGAAATAAATATTATTATTATTTTAATATGGTAAAATTATGCATAGTGAAAATATACATATATGTTTTAAAAGGACATATATATATATATATATATGTAAGGAAAAATACTTAATTATAAAAGTACATATATATATACATACACTAATATTGTATATATATATATATATATAGTATAAATATATATATACATATGAAGATATATACATATATTCATATATCTATATAAATACAAATAAATATATAAAAATTTACTAAGTATAAAATATATATATACATACATATAAAATACTGTCAAAAACAGTATATACATATATATGTATACTAATATATATATATATATATATATATATATATATATACATATATATATAAATATATATAAATAACAAAACAAAGGAAAAGAAAAAGAAAAAGAAAAAGAAAAGAAAAAGAAAGCAGTGGCAGGGGCTCGAACCTGAGCCAACAAAGCGGGGGGGGGGGGGGGGGGGGGGGGGGGGGGGGATGTTAGGTCGGGTTGGGCTGGCCAGGGGGTCAGCCCGCTGGGTTTGTTAGAGTTAGGGTTTTGTTCATTTTATTTAGTTTAGGTTAGATTAATAATAAAAAAATATAAATAACTGTCCTGTGTCCTGACAGTTAAGGACACAGGTAACAACGTGTCCGTGCTACGCACGACATGCACGAACACTGATTCATGTGTCCAACTACTGGACGAGCTTTCCCGTGTCCTGGCGAGTCTCCCACGTGAAATCGAGACACAGACGACACGAAAGCAGACTGATACGTACGTGTCCGACTTCTCAAAGAAGTTTTCGAAGGCGGAGGCGGCGGCTAGGGGCGTCGGGACGGTGGCGCTCTGGTGGCGCTGCGTCCAGCTCGGCGCGGCGAAGCTAACGGTGGTGGAGGCAAACGACGAGGACGAGCGGCGAGGCGGTGGTGGGGTTACGCCGGAGTTAGGGTTTAGGCTAGGGTTTCGGGGAAGAACTGGGGAGAAAGGTGGTCGTGGGGGGTGGCGGAGAGAATTTAGGGTTAGGGTTCAGTCGGGGGGATAGAGGGGAGTTTTATAGGGGGGTTGAGGCGGTCAGGGCAGCCGAATTTGGCGGGGGCAGGGCGGTCGTGGCGGTCGGGGCAGCCGGGGGTCAATGGGAGTGGGTGAGGAGAGAGAGAGTGTGTTCGTGGGGGGGGGGGGGTTGGGTAGTTTGCAGTTAGGTCTTCCTAGATTAGAAAATTGCACAAAGGCCCTTCCAGGTTTAAATGCAAAATAAAATTTGCATTCCTTAATTAAAAACAATTTACTAATTACAAACTGAAATAAAAACAAATCTAAAAATTGCAGAATGATATCAAAACTATTTAGGAAATTATATATTGATATTTTTTGTATTAAAACTTATTTAAAAATTATTTTAAAAATCTAGAAAAATTCCTAAAAATTCCTAATAATTATTTAAGGCTATAAATGACATAAAAATTTAATTAACACTAATTAAAAATAAATTTTGAAAAACAGGGGCTTACAGCGATGTTGCTAATCGTTTGTCCCTTCCGCCTTCGTTACGAAAAGTACATGATATATTTCATGTATCAGTTATGTAGGTATGTATCGGACCCAAGCCATTTCTTCGATCATTCTGAGCTGCTTGTTGGTACCAACCTGTCTTACGAGGAACAGCCTGTGTCTATTTTGGACCGAAGGGAGAAGATACTCAAGAACCAAACAACTAGCCTTGTCCATATTGCTTGGGGCCATCACTCCTTAGGAGAGTCAATGTGACAACTTGAGGATGATATCCGATCATGGTATCCATACCTATTTGACTCGTAAGGTATATTTCTTTTCGTATACATTGATTGTCTTGATTTCACATGCTTATCACCCTATGGGTAAGGATTGCTTAATATCGTAGATTGTTAAACTAGATTGATTGCTTGCTATTGATATTGTAGGATGATTGCTTGCTTGTTAGAATTGCATGTAGTTAGCTTAGTCGAGCCCTGCCATTTCTAGCCTGCTTGGATTTGAAATTTCGATGACAGAATTTTTCTAAGGAGGGTAGAGATGTCACTCTCCATCCCCGGAATACGTATTTTAATATGTGTACTGTTTGCCTGTATTTATTTAGTATTTATCATATATTTATTCTGTATTTAATTCTGTAATTACCTGTTAGTTATTTTTCTGTATTTTATTTTCTGCACTTGCATGGCTCTTGGTTCATTTTGGTTCATGTTGAACCAACTTGGTTTGGCTTGGTTCAACATGAAAATGAATGAATGGCCTAGATTGAGTGGAAAGGAATGAATGGTGGAGATCCCGTGGATTTGGTATTTATACCACCCTTTCTCTCTCTCTCCCTCTCCCTCTCTCTCCTCATTTACTCCCATTTATTTCTCCTCCAACAAAATCCTAGCCATTTGAGAGAGGCAAGTACATCTTGCATAATATGGAGGAATACCTCAAACTTTAATTTTATTATTCTATTCTCTTCCTCTTTTCATTCATAGCATGATTAATGTTGTGGCCATAGCATTTTAATTTCGTTTTATTGTGTTTTAATTACTTTGAAGAAAATAGGTTCTTTTGGAAAAATGGGTTTTTGATCTTCAAAACTTGTTGTTCTTTGGAAACAAATGGTTCTATGTTCAAGAGGGTTCAATCTTAAGCAAGTTTGTTTTTCGTTTCATCTCATTTTGACTTATAGATTAAAAGTTATGATCATTTGAAGTTTTGGGATTTTATGAATTTTTCGAGTTCTTGAGCTGCTGCATCATTCGTGGTTTGCACCATTCGATTGTTGTACTATTCATGGTCTGCACCATTCGTCTGCTACGCCATTCGTGGTCTGCACCATTCGTGTTCTGCACCATTTGTTTGTTGCACCATTCGCCGTCTGCACCATTCATTTACTCTGCCATTCGTGGTTTGCACCATTCGTCTGCTGCACCATTCGTGGTTTGTGCCATTCATCTGCTGCGCCATTCGTGGTCTACGTCATTCGTCTGCTGCACCATTCGTGGTCTGCACCATTCACTGTCTGAACCATTTGTTGCGGAACCATTTGCTGCTGCACCACTGTACTATTCACTGCTGTACCATTTGCTGCTACACCATTTGCTGCTGCACCATATGTTGCTGCATCATTCATTGTCTGTACCATTCGCTATTGTACTATTTTTTGCTTGCACCATTTATTGTTCGTACCAATTGTTGTCGCACCAATCATTACTGCACCAATTGTTGTCACACTATTTGTTGTCCGCACCAATTGTTGTCGCACCAATTGCAGTCGTACCAATTATTGTCGCACCATTTGTTGTCCGTACCAATTATTGCTTACACCATTCATTGCTTGTGTCATTTGTTGTCACACCATTCCTATATTGATTAAACATTGATCATGCGCTCCTATATTTGGAACTGAGAGACTGGCTAGTCGTCTTATTAAATTGAATGAGACACATTCCTGTTTATACAGTAAACTATTGCGACTGACTAGCGACCCCGATCGTTGACGTGTGTACTCGTGCTGATATTTCTAATTTCATAATTACTTTTAATTCACGCAATATGGAGTATGTGATAATTCACTGGAAAATATTTTCCTTATTTCAAAAATAGCACGTGTATCTCACCGTCAAGGCATGATTACCCCGTAGCTAGGTTTGTTTGTTGCATTACACTATGTAAAACCGACAACCTAACTGCACTGTTATCAGTATAGAGTTATGCATTCGTACCTCGTATGGATGTACTTATTCAAAATGATCATGACCCACGGCATGTGATTTCAATTAACGTAGGGACAACTAAGTAACATAAAATAACTACTGCATGGAGAGGAATGAATTCCAAAGTTCTTACATGACAGTCATCTTCGGGACAAATAGTGCCCCGACTTGTCGAGTGGTCCCCGCGGATACTACAATTCTGCCATACGGGCAGAAAGTGGTATCTCTTTACTTTTCTTCAATATTGTTAACGGGTGTCTTGCTAGGACCCGTATAATTCATGATTGGCGCAATTGATTACGGATCGACTAGCCTTGCTTGTACATGGTAAGAACTGAGGAATTCAATAATACATCTTTCTAAGATAACTTGGAACTTACAGTTAGCAAGCCATAGTAGTTGTATTGCCGCTTTAATTTGATTTATCTGTACACTGTATCATATTCTGTTAACTACTAAGGTGAACGGAATATCATGACATGACAGATCAACTTCTGTCCTTGTTTGGTTGTTCGAAGTGTCACGATGTCACGTGAACCCAGTAGTAAAAACATAAACTAATATTTATTATGCAGTATTTACTTCTTACTGGTTTTATTCCTGCATATCGTGCTTTCTTGTGGTACTTGCTATTTGGGATCTAACCTTATTGGTTTTGCATGACCAAATTTAGAGCCAGTTCCTGAGGATCCAGCTTACTTCTATTCCCGAGATGGTCAATACTATAAGCATGGCCACTGGAGGACACGCGTGGGTTCCTTGCTTTCCTGCTCGTTTTACTACTTACTTTACTTTTTGTCGCTTAGCACCAACCTGTTAGTCGGACTGTCTTGCACTTGCTTTTACATAATTGTAACTAAATCAGACTGTAGCTGATAACGATTGTGTATACCTTGTTATATCATCTGGCTATGTTTTGTAAAGCCAGATATCCAGAACAATTTGACTGAGCGTTTGAGACACCTTACTGCTTTATCTTATATGTTCTCTATTACTGCTTCTCGTTTGAATGATTGAGACAATATATGTTGAGTAACCCAAGTGAGACATGTATGTAGTATGCACCCATTGTCTTATAGACAACATTGATCGTATTATACGATATTCATCTGCCCATAATACGTAGCTGACTGAGTCATTCCCCCTCTCTCCGCTATTCTGGATCTGGGGCGTAACAACAAAGGAAGGGTTTTGGACATACTGATGTGCCAGGCACAAAAAATATTAGGGTCATGACCTTGGATAACAAAGTTTGGAATAATTAACAATGGAACTAGTGGCTATTTCTAGCTTCTAGGAGAACAATTCAGAAAAGAATATTCCAAGAATATTCTTAAGAATATTTCAAGGAATATGCTAGATGCTAGGAAATATTTCATCCTTAATTAATTACATGATTAACCTAGGCGATGAATAATTAAGCTATAATGATTAGTTATTTACTAATCATGCCACCCTATTCACGTAATTAATAAATGGACAACCCACAACTAACAATTACCAAAATTAACACTTCCTCTCCATAAATCACCGAATTGTCACTCCCTTTTTCATAAATCACAAATTTGTCATACCTTCCCTCAATAATTATGAAATTGCTATCGCCTCTTCAAAAATGATTTTTTTTCTATAAAATAATAGTTAAGAAAAATAATAATAGCAATTTTGAAAACATGGGGGAGACATCGAATTTTAAATGACACGACTAGGCATGACTATGAACATAATCAAAATTTAGGTTTATATACGAGCAAAATATAGTCAAAATAGTAGTCATGGTCAAATCAATATCTAAGCAAAACTAAAACACCTAAACACGATCAACTATGGAAATAACATGATTGAGCTTGACTAAGAATAATCAAAAATCTAATCACGATCATCTAGATCAAAGAAATCATTTAGTTACGATCAAAATCACTTAGCCATGATCTGTAGAAGCATGGAAAATATGGGGTTCATGCGGATCACAACTGACCGCATGAGTACCCTGTAATAGATTGACTCGCATAAAGAAGAGCAGCATGACAGACTCAGCATGCCCCCTGCGGCCTATCTTCACCAGACTGATTTTTGAGCCGCAGAGAGAATAGTTACTTATGTGGCCAAGCTGATCAATCCTTCTGATAAAGCTGACAAACGCTGTCAAAATTGACAGCTCTGACAGCTCTGACAACTCTGACACTCTGACAAAAAGAAGATAAGATATGATCAGACAAAATGTCACGCCACCAGACTAGACATGGCCATACGGCCAAAAGGACTGCAATCCGAGCCGCATGAACCTTATGCGGCTCAATCTATGTACTTCATACGGCCAAGGGTAACTGCAATCTGAGTCGCATGAACTTTATGCGGTCCAGAATATAGAACCTATGCGGCTCAGAAGTCCCTAAGCTACATGTGGACTAAGGGAGACTGTCGTATGAGTCTTATGCGGCCCAGCATGGCCGAACACTGAAAGGCCTATGCGGCTCAAAATAACTCAAGCAGACTGATCCTGTCTTGCGATGAGACATGTGGCAGGCTGACCAAGTCTCAACCACCGAGATTCGCTACAACAAAATCTCAACAACCCCCACCAGCTGGCAGCACGAGATCGAGTCTGTGTGCAATGATAGACACGTGGCCACGTGGCCCTTTATGCGGCCCAAAAATCTGCTACTACAGAAAATACTATAAATAGCAGGGTACCGCACCCATGTAAATGGTTGGCAATCCAAGGCTGGTAACCTACGAAGGGCAATTTTTTCAAGATCAAGGAATGCGTCAGATAGTCCAAGAAGTAAGGCAGAGTTGCTAACCTTTCCCGAGCCTCTATCGTCACCCCCCAGAATCAAAACTAAACAATTGTACTTAGATTATTTCTTAGGATTTCTTCCTAGGCTTTCCTTTGTACAAGCGAGTTTGCAATCAAGTTCAATTCATTTGTAATTTTGTTGTGCTTAATATTTAATGGCGAACACGATGGCGACTCTGCTGGGGACATCCTTCTCTTCTGATGAGAAGTTGGTGACGTAATCTGACGCGTCCAAGCTCGGCTCTATGCAGCAAATGCTCGTGGTTTGATTTGACCAACGAGCATTCGAAGAAATACTCTTTGAAGGGAGCGCCAACCCATCGCAGTAGCGAGCCAACCCAAAGAGAGCCTGCAATATGTCAAAGCATAAAACTGTTGCCCCCGATCAGGTTCTTGAAGAAGCTCCTTCTGCGACCCAAGATGGTGATCAAGACTCTCCTGCGGCCTCGCTTCCGACCGCAGATAACCCCACTGTCCCCAAATCCAGCAAAGAAAAACACTACGATGCTGAGTTTTTGGGGGTACAAGGGAAATCCATACGGACGAGGAAGAGGCCGCATAAGAGAGATGGGCAGATGACTCATGCGACAGTTGACTCTGGCCGTAGGCAGATAGCCCATACGGTAGCCAACTCTGGCCGCAGACAGATCGCCCATACGGCAGCCAACTCTGACCGCAGGAAGATCGCCCATGCGGCAGCCAACTCTGGCCGCGGACAGGTGGCCCATGTGGCAGCCCACTCTGGCCGCAGGCAGATGGCCCATGCGGCAGCCAATCCTAGCCATAGGTAGAGTGTCTCATACGGCCCTGTCAGAAGCTCTGTGTTCGACCGTCTCTCATACGGGCCCGACTCCATGCGGCCCATTGAGAATGAGGGATGTATCAATCTGGACTCTTTTTACTATGCTCCTTCGGGTGCTAAGTCAAAGAAGTCTAGGACAGTGCGGGCCCAACAAGCCCAGTCAACTGTCCAAGTTGCTGAACGTCAGCGGGCACTGTTAACTATTATACAGGCTCCTGATGAAAAGTTATACCGAACCACCCGCATCCAGTCCCCCAGGCCTAACGGACAGGGTGGGTCTCAAAGACTCCCTCCAACGATCGAGAGCAAGTGCTTTTACTAGCCTCGGATCAGGGAGCAAACATGACACCTACGCGCCCGTGTGCTCGAGATACCCGAGTCCACAAATGGGATGCAAAGGTAGATCAATCTGCTATCGATTTGTGAGAGGTGATTACTCACAAATGCAAGGAGAAGAAAGCAACCTTGGCGTGCGATGAGCTCCTTTCGGGATGTCGTTGCACCCAAGTCATCATCAACTGCTGCTGCGACAAGTCGACAGCACTTGAAGATCGGCAGTCCATTTTCTAAAGACTACAACACCCAGCACCCTTCCAACAACAACTTGAGAAACAAGTGCAAATTCTGGAAGATGACAAATTTCCTGTCACCTCCTGTAATTCAACCCGGAAGGTTCTTACCGGCATGGAAGGAAAGAGAAACAAGTTCTTACCTCCTGTAATACAACACCTAGCAATCTCCGCCAGCATTGCAAGGAAACTCTCGTTTGGAGGATTGCTACCGACAACCACAGAGGGTGTCTACCTAGGCACTCGATCCAAAAAGAATCTTCCAACACCTGGGGGTGCATCTTTGACCTCCCTGGGGGTAGATGAGGCCGGGGGTAGCAGTCCCCTTAATGTATGCAACAACCCGGTATTCCAAGAGCATACACAGGGGGTAGCGATCCACTGGAATTATGCAACAGACGTGGACGTCCCTGAGGATGGCCGCCTTCACCAAGACGATGTGGTTTTCTGCATAGGGGTAGCACCCCTTTCGAGTTCGAGGAGGAACACATTCCGACATTCTCCGACGATTTCTCAGTACAGGGGTACGACACAGAGAGCACCTCTGCTACGATCCCTTCCACCTCTACCCACGTACAGACAGTCTTTATGGCCGACGATGATCATGAAGCTCCTACTGACCGACAACGTCTAGAAGTATTTAAAGCCATGCTCCTGTCCATGGTCAAGTCAGTAGACGAAATCATAGTTGCCTTGTCGACTCAACCAGCAAGGACGCCTGGACAAACAAGCTTGGGACCCGCAGTCAACGCGGACTCCAACACAACCGCTCCTCCTTTGGATGACAATCCTCTAGGAGCCTCCGCTCCTTCAGCTGCAGATGAAACAAGGGAGGTAAAGAGGGAAGTCCAGGAGCTTCGGGTAATGTTCAATGCCCGAGACTCCTCTCAGGAACTAAGAATACGGCAGCCGTATCCCGTTGCATGGAGAGATGTGACTTTTCCACCATGGTACAAGCTGTTTCATATCGATTCATATGACGAAAAGACGTCTGCTAGTCGGTACATGACTTATTTCGAGGTCACTACCGACCACTTGCCGAATAGTGACGCCATCCTCACACGATTATTCATCGGAGCATTGGAGAGGATCGCGTTCGACTGGTATCGCAACCTTCCTACCAACTGCATCTATTCTTTTGACGGCTTCAAGCACATCTTCCTAGAAAAATTCTACGAAGTGGAACATGATGTGATAATGTTATCCCTCATGGATGTCGTTCAGGAGAGAAGGGAGCTAACAAGGAACTATATCGAACGGTTTCGCCAAACTGGAATGAGATTGCCTCAAGGCAATCCCGAAAGCTCCTTGATTGAAATCTACCTGAAGACGTTGCTCCACGCAATTAGCCTCTGGATGGGTGAAGATCGGTTCAGGAATTGGACGACCTTCATCATAAGCACCACCAATGCGAAGGCAAAGTTAAAGAAGGCTCGCCAGCTGGGATTACACATCCCGGATGGAGAGGTCAAAAGCAAATGTCCTGGTACCACCTCCAATAACAACAACACCGACGACACCTCCAATAACCGGGACAACAAGGGCAAATAGGCCCTGGTCGTCGGTACGACCAAGAAGCCTGAACAAAAGCAGGCAGAAGCTCAGTGGCCCCAGGTCAATTACTCATTCGAAGATAGTCATGTCAAGCCTATCTTCGACATGCTCTTACAAGGGGATAGGATCCAACTCCCGCCACCAAGGCGCAAGCCCCGTGCGGCAGAGATAGAGGACCAAAAATACTGCTATTTCTACCGCTATGTTCATTATGCCACTCTTGACAGCTTTCAATTAAAGTTGTACATCCAGAATCTTATCGACTCCAAATCTTCGTCACTAGACTTTGAAGAGGTTACCATAGCGGCGAACATGGTATCAATTCAGTTCGACAACTTCCCTCCAATAAGTACTCAAGACGGAGTAATACCTATCCCTCGGGCAATGATAGAAGTTACTAATCTTTTCCCCGTCCGGGACCAGACGACTGGCTTGGTACCTCTCACCATGTCACGAGGAGAGATCATGTGGGTGCACCCAGACTTGGTGCCCAAAGTTACCCAGGCGGTGTCATCTCCAGCCAACAAGAAGAAGGGCAGGAAGTCCAGATCCTACCACACAATTTCAACCGAAGCTGAGGAAGAAGCGGCCGTTGTTACCCGGTCTGGGGCACAAGTCCAGCCCACTCCGGGTAGTTCAGTTGAAGACCCTCAATCGACAATACTTCCCGCCAATGATATTCCGGGGCCATCTCAGCCTCCATCGGCAAACAGGGCCAAGCCGAAGAAAACCCGCTTCGATAGGCCTCTCCATAAAAATACACCTCAAGGGCTGGAGAGACCTTACAACTTTGACATATTAGTAAAATTGGCTAATACTCCGACAAAGTTGTCGTTATATGAGCTCCTAAGGCTCTCCAAGGATCTTCGTGTCGCATTGAGCGAAGCGCTCCAGAATGCTGACGCTTACTTAGCCCAGGTTAAACCTACAGGGGAAGACTCGTCGGCAGATCTCCAGGGCAGCAACAGTGTGGATACAATGCCCAATATCGTATTCACCCTACAGGACATGCTGATCAAGACCAACATGCATGATCATACTTTGTACTACACTGGATACATAGGCGACATCAAGGTGGATCGGATGCACATCGATCCTAGCTCATCGATAAGCATCTTCCTGAAAAGCTTGCTTCAAGTCCTCGGCATCCCTATGCACCGGCTAGCAGCGACCAATACCGCCATTAGCGGTTTTAACTCAGGAAGGAGTTATCCCTTAGGAAAGATCCGATTGAAATGTCAGATCGGCAACCTGAGGACAGAGGTTACCTACTACGTCATAGATGCATATACGTCCTACAATATCCTCTTGGGGCGTCCGTAGATACATGACTATATGATCGTGCCATCCACCCTCCACCAATGCTTCAAGTATGTCAGTAAGCACGACTTCATGAGGACTGAATTCGCCGACATCGATCCCTTCAAAGGGGTTGAGTCTTATTATTCTTCGGAGGCTTGTCTATATGAAAAATCTAAGAAACACATAACTGACTAACTGGAGGCCATCACAGGGCCAGAGGAACCCTTGAGAATTCATCTCCAGGCCCGTAAACCGGGCAAAGCCGCACCCCTTGTCGCAACTTTGCATAAAGAGGTGTCCAGTTCCCCCACTCCAGCTGCACAGTGGGAACCGATGGTCATCCGACTCCCAAAGACCAGCCAAGAACCCGTCATAGGGTCGATGGTGATCCGATTTCCAAAATCCAATCAAAGGCGATCGAAAGACGAAAGGCCCTCTGGGGAGCCGATGGTGATCCGATTGCCAAGATCCATTCAAAAGCATTCGGAAGACACGAAGTCTTCTGCCAAGCCGATGGTCATCCGTCTTCCCAAGACGAGCCGGCAACCAAGGGTCGATCCAAGACCCTCAGACAAGTCAATGCCACAAGCAGAACCCTTGGCGGTCAAGTTGCCCAGGACAACATCCCCATCTTCGATCACGCAGGGGGTAGCTGAAGAGGACACAGAACTCACAAAGTATCTTGTTGCAAAGGTAGATAGTCCCTCTCCTGATGATGTAATCCATGTGGATAAAATTCCTTATTTCATCAATAAGAAGCTGCTATTGAACTATCCTGAGTGTAATAAACTTAATCTGAGGTATACTGTGGGACTCGGTCAGGACACTAACCTGCACACACAGGTAACAACCGTCCATACCACAAACCGACTTGCTCCCATTAAATATGCCGACTTCCTAGTCCCAGACAGAAGAGAAGGGGATCATACGATCAACTTTGGCCGAGAAGAACGTTCTCAACCCTTCATGCCTCAAGAGTTTGATCTCGAACCTGATACTGGAAGACTACCGCTCTACCTGTATAGTCCTCAGGCCAAGTAATTCATGCAAAAGCATGGGTACGACATGGAGGCTACCCTAGGTCTGAATTACGACAACGGTCGGCGATCGTCTCTGCAGCTGTCAACTCCATCTGGGAAACCTCGGGATTATTACAACAAGTCCAAATGCGGCCTCGGTTATGTTACACCAGCAACAACGCCCGAGGGCTCCGATGAGGAATACGAGTGGCATTCTCACTCATCTGAATCACCTACATATGATTTCGATGACATCTTTGGAGATATATTTACGCAGACATTATCTCAACATGGCATCTGCTGATATTGAAGAGGAAGACGAAGATCTACTCGAGCCTCTTGAATTGAAGCCATGGGTCCAACAGCTCGATGCACAATGGGAGAAGCGCTTTGAACTACGTGACCCTCCTACTGAAGATGAGGTCATGCAAGTTGACCTCGATGATGAATCCTCTCCAAAGCCAATCTTCGTCAGTAAAAGCCTGACGGACGGCGAACGGGAGTCGTTATTACAACTCGTCAGAGAGTATATCGACGTCTTTGCCTGGAGCTATGAAGACATACCAGGGCTAAACCCCGAGATCGCACTTTATAAGCTCAATATTCATCCGGACGTAAAACCAGTCAAGCAACAGCAATAACGGTTCTGTCCAGACACTATGAACTCCATTGAAGTGGAAGTAAACAATCTTATAGCTAGCGGTTTCATCCGTGAGCAGCACCCAGACTGGATAGCTAATATAGTACCAGTCGTCAAGAAGAACGGAAAGATCCGAATCTGCATCGACTTTATGCAATCTGAATGCGGCATGTCCTAAAGATAAATTTCCTCTTCCCATCAGTAACATAATGATCGATAATATGTGTGGCTTCGAGCGTATGTCCTTTATGGATGGCTTTTCAGGATACAATCAAATCAAAATGTCTCCTAACGATGAGAAGAATACGTCATTTCGAACACCGATCGACGTGTATTGCTATACAGTTATGCCCTTCGGTCTAAAGAACACTTGTGCTACGTATCAACGTTCTATAAGCATCATCCTCAGAGATCACTTGCGCAAGACGGTGGAGTGCTACATTGATGACATCGTTGTCAAAAGTCGCTCCAAGGATGACCACCTACACGATTTAAGAACAGTGTTCGATCTTATGCTAGCACACAATATAAAGATGAATCCTACCAAGTCTTTCCTGGATGTGTCCAGCGAGAAGTGACTGGGTGTGTCCAGCGGGAAGTTCTTGGGCTTTGTCATTACTTCCACGGGCATTCACATAGACCCCGATAAGACAAAGGCAATCCTGGAGATGAGTCTGCCGAAGAACCTCCGTGAACTCTGCGGCCTTCAGGGAAGACTAGCCTACATCAGGAGGTTCATATCTAACCTCTCAGGGCATTGTCAACCCTTCACACAACTTATGAAGAAAGGCGTCTCTTTCGTTTGGAACGAGGAATACCAACACGCCTTTGATGACATTAAGGAATACCTAACGAATCCACCAGTTCTGGTAGCCCTGGTTGCCAAAAAGCCTTTCCTGCTATATGTACGAGCAATGGAACACTCCCTCGACACCTTGCTAGCACAAAATAATGATGCGGGGCACGAACAAGCCATCTATTACCTCAGCCGAATGATGGTAGGGCCGGAGCATAGGTACACCGCTGTAGAGAAGGAATGCCTTGCCATGGTATTCGCCATTCAGAAAATACGACACTATGTGTCAGGGCAGACCATCCATGTTATCTCGCGAGTCAATCCCCTAAGGGTTCTCATGACCAAGCCAGGCGCCCTTAGTTCTCGTCTAGCCACATGGGCGATACTGTTATCCTCCTATGACATGGTCTTCATTCCGTAGAAGGCTGTCAAAGGTCAAGCCTTGGCCGACTTTCTGGCAGCCCATCCTGGCTCAGAAACAACTAGAATCTATGAAGAAATCACAGATGAAGTCATTGACTCAAACATGACTTCACATGAAGACATTTGGCGAATGTTCTTCGACGGTGCCTCAAGAACGGGCCCCAAGATGAAATCATCGCTGGAGTCGGGATAGTATTAATTTCTCGCTCTAGATTGGTGGTCAACCGGGCATATTCTCTCAAGGAACCCTGTTCAAACAATATAGCCGAATATAAAGCTTTGGTCTTCGGGCTCCGACTTGCAAAAGAAGTGAGAGTCGAATACCTAGAAGCATATGGCGACTCGCAGCTGGTTGTCAATCAAATCCGAGGATCGTACGAAGTTCGCAACGTATACCTGATTCCTTATCATCAGACAACAATTGCTATCATAGCAACCTTGGAGGGGTTCTTTATAGAACATGTTCTTAGGCTCCAGAATATTGAAGCCGACGTCCTAGCAGGCCTTGCCGCTTCTTTGGCGGTTTTAAATTATGCTTATCATCCAGTTGACGTTATAGGCCATGAGCTGGTCTGTCCCAAAATCAACGTTCAACTACTCCGTACAGATAACCAATGATGTACAAGACTGGAGACTCCCATTCATCGACTTCGCAGTCTACGGAATCCTGCCAGAGAATGTGAAAGAAGCAACTTCAATCAGAAGGCGTTCTCTCAGATTCTTTTATGACACGGAAACAAAAATGTTCTACCGACGATCTTACGACAGACTACTGCTAAGATGTCTGTCAAACGCAGAATCCAAAGAAGCCTTACACAAGGCTCACAATGGCGTTTGCGGGGATCACCAATCGGGCCCGAAGTTGCAGGACTGTCTCCGTCGGATGGGTTACTACTGGCCTACGATGGTAGCAGACGCAGTCGATTATGCAAAGAAGTGCAAGGCTTGTCAGATCCATGTAGATTTTATACATCTGCCATCTGCGTTCTTACACCCAACAGTAGCCTCTTGGATATTTGAAGCATGGGGAATAGACATTGTTGGCCCAATTACCCCGTCGTCGTCCAAAGGACACCGGTTTATTCTCGCAATCACCGACTATTTATCCAAATGGATGGAAGCTGTTCCATTGGCAGAGGTAAAGACATCAAACGTGATCAGTTTCATAAAATATCACGTCATTTACCGTTTTGGATTGCCAAGGAGGATCATTCATGACAATGGTCCACAATTCGCAAGACATGCCTTCTATCGATTCTCCGACAAGAACCAAATTCAGAATGTGACTTCAACGGCCTACAACCCATCGGCTAATGGTCTGGCTGAAGCCTTTAATAAGACCATAATCAAGCTTCTCAAGAAGTTCGTATCTTCGAACAAGCACGACTGGAATGAAAAGCTGGGCGAATGCTTATGGGCGTACCGTACTACGAGTCGGACGGCTACGGGAAATACACTATTCTTTCTGGTGTACCGGAGCGAGACAGTTCTCCCATTGGAGACTCAGATTCCCTCACTTCGTGTGGTCCTTACTTACCGGTTAACGTCGAACGATAACTACCGCTGACGGCTACAAGAATTAGAAGCGTTAGACGAGAAACGTTTGCAAGCTCAACAAAGCATCGAGCTCTATCAAGCACGCATCTTTCGAGTCTTCAATAAGAAAGTCAAGCAGAGGATATTCCAAGTAGGTGATCTCGTCTTCGTCGTTCGCAGACCGATGGTCATGACTCACAAAACTGCCGACAAATTCCAGCCCAAGTGGGAGAGTCCATACATCATCGAGACCGTATTCTCCAACGGCGCATACCGGCTCACAAAATAGAACAGGGACTTGCTTATGATGCCCATAAACGGCAAATTCCTGATGAAATACTATGTCTAAAGATATGCTGGTACTCCCTCAAACCATCAAATCTCCCAAAGTATCGAGTTATGTACACCAAGTACCTCTGAACTCACACTCTATCGCATCTCCCTGAGTGGCGAATCATGTATGCTGATACCTCTGAACTCCCACTCTAATGCGTTACCTCACAGGAGTCTGCCCAGTTTATCATTTTCTCTGAGCAAACTTCCTGGTCTTGATTATCGTGTGTCACGTCCATATTACCTCTGATACCGATAGTCTCCCGACTTAGCACCTGTACCTAACCAAAGATAAAAGATATGGTATTAAGACCACAAAACCTATCACGTCCATATTACCTATGTTAGTTTTTGTCTCAAATTTATTACCCGTACCACCAGTACACAAAAGGGTAATAGGTCCACAGAAATTATCCTAATCTATTACTCGCACCATTGGTGTACCAAAGGGTAGTAGGTCTACAAAATATTATTCAAATCTATTTGTTCGCATTTCAAGATGCACAAAAGGACAATAGGCCTACAAAAAGTCCCCCAATGGGATATCCTTTGTCAAACACAAATGCTGTATTAGGCCCTCTAGTACAAGCACCACAAATACCACAAACAAAGAATGGGATGAATGTATTCTATTTTTTCAAAATCAGTTCCATTCGTTACTTTCAAAAAAGGGAGGAAACGAAAAAAGAGGCTACTACTCATCAGTAACGCATAGTTTGGCAAGAATGCCTTCCAACTGGGCTGTTGGACGCTCAATTCTCAGTCTGGCTCGACATTCAGCTTTCTGGGTTAGCTTTTCAGCATCCTCAAGATGTGCATAAGCCAGCCAATTGTCCTCTAATTTCTTCAGTGTACCCTCTAGAGCGGTCGAGGCTCGTGTGACCTCATCAGTCTCCTTATAGATCTTCTCTCTCTCTTGACGAGTGGTCTGGAGCTTAGTCTCCAGAGATGTCATCTTGGCCTGGAGATAGAGGAGCTGCTCGTTAGTTTCGGTCATAACACGAATGGTGGTCTCCTTACGAATCAAGCAGATCTCTCCTTCTCGGCTCAGCTTATCATACTTAAGAGACAGTTTATGAAGGTCCTTCTCCAAGGTGGGCTTGGTCATCTCCTGTACAGCCTTCACCTTTTCTACGGCTTTTATAAGGAAAGCACGCTCCTGCTCCACCGCAACAGACACATCGACTTGTCGCAGTTTTTGTAAATGGATTAGGCGTTGATCAGCCTCTGCCATCTTATGCTTCAGAAGAACGACCGCCCCTTCTCCACCCGGAAGCGTCTTCAGTAGGTCAATCTGGCCTTGGGCACAATGACGGGCCATGACAAATGAAGCCCCTCTCCTTGAAGTAGCTTCAACCCCTCGTTTTAGATAACGGTAGAAGCTTTCGACTATATCCCTCGACGATTCATCTAGATTCTCTAAAAAGAACGGCATCGAAGGAATATCAGGCAAGAAAACTGAAGGCGTGTGAGAAGAAGGCATACCGGAGCTTGACAACCCTGTCAGAAGAGAAACAAACTCCGAGCGACGAGACTCCCGCACGACAGCAATCTTCTCTTTCGCAGCCCGAAGGAGCTGAAGACTAGGCAGAGTGGAGAGTTCAATCTTCAGGGAAGAGGCAGCCTCAATCGATCCCGCATCCACCAAAGAGGTTGAAGGAGCTGGGACTTCTGTGCTCAATGCGGTGGAAGGCCTTTCAATTTGAGCGGGAAGAGGAGAGGGGACACTTCTTACTTGTACCAGGTCAGTCCCTGGATCCTCTTCTATCCCTTCTTCTGCGGCCACATCCACCCTCGGTAGCGGAGAGGCAGATCCTATAGGTCCAGAACAACCGACAATCACCTTGACCTGAAGAAGATGGAGTTGAAGCAAAAAAATCTCCTTATTTGTAAGAATGTGACATAGCTTACTAGAGACAGGGGGTAAAAACTGGGGCTCAATCGAAGTAGTCTCAGCTCCTCCTGCCGCCTCTACATCTTTTGTGAGGTCAATAGCGGCGCCCGAACCATCTACGCCTGCCTCCTCAGCCCCTATTGCTCCGGACAAGGACGTAATTATATCAGCACCAATTTGTGAGGACCCTGTAGTTCCAGGGTCAGATCCCAGAGCAGGAAATACACATGCAGCATCTGATGATTGAAGGTTTGCTTCCGCCGATGCCTGCAAAGGAGAGCCTTCAGATACCATTCTAAGGACAACATTGGGGTTCGTCGTGAAATAACTTACCCTCGTGTTGACTTCAGTATCACTACCCATTTCCTCGATGGTAGACCCATGGAACCTAGCCGCAACTCGCTTCTGGGAACGAGGCCTCTTAATGATAGGAGGTTCAGGCCTGCTTCGTTTATGCGGAGGATTCGATACAGGGGAAGGCACGTGCATCGCCAAAGGGTTTACAGAGGGTTGGAGATCTTCGGAGTTATCTTCCTCCTCCTCCGTACTGTCGGAGTCAGAGTCAAAAACTTTCTCCTTCCCCTTCTCCGTCCTCTTGCGGGAGTCTCTCGGTCGCTCCTCCAATTTCGTACCGACAATAAAACTGGTACGGGGATCAAAGTCATTGGGAGGCGCATTCACGAACACATGACGAAGGGCCGCCATATACGCGATATGCCCCGAATTACCGGCGTCAGGCAGGATGAAGCTGGCCTGGGTGTAAATCATCGAATAATAGTGCCAGGCCCGAATACCATCCAAGACGCTTCCTTCGAAACCCATGTAAGGATTAGGGTTATCCAAATATAATTGGCTATACCCAAATTGTCGAGAATACCGGCTGGGTAAGTACGGCTCTAAGTATACAACATTGCGGTTGTGGTACACCAGATACGAGGGACGGATGCTCTACAGCCAGCAAAATAGCTTTTCAGACAGGGCCTGGGGTGCAACAGTACTATCAAGGTGAACGCGTCCCATCTCTTCCTCAGTAAAAGATGAGACCGACACAAAAAATGAGTATCTATGCACCCACGCAAGAGCAGCCCGACAGTCGAACAAAGTGGTACAGTTCCAGGGCGTGTCACGATAGTGATAGATGAAGGCATCGTCACTTGTCACATTACCCTCCGGGCCAGGTCGCATCAGAGAGGGGCAATACATCAACAGCCACCCCGTTAAATAATGATACGGCAGCTCGATTTTGTTGAAGGGTTTCGTAAGTTCACGGGCGAAGACTTTCGACGTAAAAATACGAAGACCCCGATGGATGCTGCATACCATAGCTGGAAGCAGAGCCAACTTGCCTCCAAAGACCAGCTTTACTACCGAAAGAATTAAGTTGCGGCTGATCCTCTCAATCGAACCGGAGCCCGCCGAGACGACGCAAACCCTTAGCCATATCATCAGGTATCCGGCCAGGATGGCCTTAATAGACAAAGGCTGGGTATTATGATAAAAGTAGTTAAAAGTGTCGCTTAGACTCCCGAACCTGTCACCAGCAGCTCGGGCCCTCTCGGTGCTTTGCACTTGAGCACCCACTTGTTCCAGAGATTGGGGACTCCTAACTGCAACCCGACCGAAGGTGCTATGGTTAAAAAGATAACCAATCCAAGCCTTGGTATGAGGAAGGTTCCCTTCCGAACTATCATCCTTTTTTTTGGATATTTGTTGACAGGTGCTATGGTGACATAGCACTTCCTGATATACGGCAAGGAATCCGGGGAACTGCCGCTCTAATTCCTCAAACTCTTTATTTTTTGGGGTACACTCCTCATAAGCTTCATCTCCCTAGGGCAATTTGGACACAACATGCATCTCGTGAAGAGCAAGCCCCGTCTCTCTCCCGAGAGTAAGTAAGGTCCCAGTCTGACAATTGTACATCTCGAGCAATGCCATAAACAACTTCGGGTTCATAAACAAGTCATAGCAGGAGCCCCTAATTGCGAAATAGAGGTCGATCTGTCGTAGGGTGTCCTCATACTCCGCCAAGATCCAAGAAGTCAGATTGACCCATGGAGGGGAACGATGCTGCCAGTTCAGTAACGACAATCTTCCTGCAGGGTATGACCCCTTGTGAGCAATCCGATTCAAAAGGGTATCAGCCTCGGAGAATAGCATGTTAGGCTTTAGTTTGTTGATGAGACTGCGAGGAGCCAATCCAATGACGGAGTAGCTCATTGTTTCCCTTACAGCAACCACTGACCGCGTGGGATTATTAAAACGGATATGGCCCACGAAGAACCCCCGTTGATCTAGCGTTAGAGAACCCGGCATCTTCCTCTCAAAAGGTACCATATTGAAATCTGATTGGGGAAGTGGCGCTCTATTAGGGGTATGTGAATCGATTCCCCCTAAAAATAGAAGTCCCAGCTCTCAGATGTCTCTATGATTCTAGGGTCTGAAATAATTAGGGCATCCCTGAACAAAAACATAGGCTACAGATGAATGCCATTTAGTTGCCCAGAGTTCATCATGCTAAGTAAAAAGAAGAAGGATTGGTATCGGATATCCCTCAATCTGTATTCAGGTTGACTTCGGGAGATCTGAGTTGACACATCTTGGACTATCTGGTCAAATCTCACACCCAACGCATATTGGGCATATCCTATCAAGAGTTCCCCCGATGAAGCTGAGGGCAAGGTCACTACAAAGGACAAAGCAAAAATGTAGTTAGAAGAAAATAAAGTTCATTTTCAGCTATGTGGCCTAGCCAAACAAGACCTATGCGGCCTAGTTATGAAGGATGTGAATGCAGATTAAGAACATGAGATGCATGCAGCTCAATCGTATAGTCCCATTAGGCAGCACTCATGCGGCTCAATCATGAGGCACATACACAGTTCTGTTATGCAGTGCTCATGCAGCCAATCATGAGGCATTTATGCGGTCCAAGTTATACAGTGCTCATGCGGCCCTGTCAAGTGGCACTTATGCGGCCTAGTTAGGGGGCACTTATGCGTATCAGTCTTGAGTCACTTTGGCGGTTCAGTTATGCAGTATTCATGTGGGTCGATCAAGGAATCACTTATGCGGTTCAGTTATGAAATACTTATACGGCCTGGACAGGGTCAATTATATAGCGCTCATGCGGCCCAGTCACAAGGCACCCATGTGGGTCAATAACGTATATGCGGCTCAGCCCATGCGGCCCTATCATATAGAACACATGCGGTCTAATGAAATAGGGCATGCATCGATCATGCCTGACGTATAGAGGCGACGCATGACAGGTCGGCGCACAAAATCTGCGATATGGCCATTCAAAAAATTAAAGTCGTCGTCTTTTCGCCATTCTTACCCTTGATAGGGGGTGCACGTCAGAATGAATAAAAGGAGAATCCGCAGCTCTTGACGGAGAGACGGGTCCCTTTTTTTTGGCCGCAGCATCAGTCGACTTGGAAGCTTTTGGAGTCATGGCTAAACAGAAAGCACGACATGGACAATGAAGACGAAGGAGAAAAATCTCTTCCTCCGAATGACCCATATTTATAAGGTTTTTCGAAAGTGTGCCACTTCGATTCTCGAGCCCATTAAAGATAATGATAACGTTCGGGGATTTTATCCTTAGTAACCGTTAGCTTTATCTCAAAAAAAGAGCCCAAATCAAAAACCAAATCAAGGTATTAAATGTAGCAGTGATAGCTGACAGACAAGATCTCCCTGCGGCACAAGATCTACCTGCGGCCCAAAAACGTCCCTGCGGCTCAAAATGTCCCTACGGTACGACGTCTCTCCTGACTCGAAGATTTTTCTGCGGCTTGACATACGTCCATGCTTCTTATTCAAAGTATTCCAAATTTGCAATTTAAAAAGTTTGAAGGGGGTATTGTAGAAGCATGGAAAATATGGGGTTCATGCGGATCACAACTGACCGCATGAGTACCCTGGAACAAATTGACCCGCAAAAAGAAGAGCCGCATGACAGAATCAGCATGCCCTTGCGACCCAACTTTACTAGACTAATTTTTAAGCCGCAGAGAGAATAGTTACGTATGCGGCCAAGCTGATCAATCCTTCTGATAAAGCTGACAAACTCTGTCAAAATTGACAGCTCTGACAGCTCTGACAAATCTGACACTCTGATAAAAAGAAGATAAGACGTGATCAGACAAACTGTCACACCACCAGACTGGACATGGCCATGTGGCCAAAAGGACTGCAATTTGAGCCGCATGAACCTTATGCGGCTCAATCTATGTGCTTCATGCGGCCATAGGTAACTGCAATCTGAGCCGCATGAACTTTATGCGGCACAGAATATAGAACCTATGCGACTCAGAAGTCCCCAAGCTACATGCGGACTAAGGGAGACTGTCATATGAGTCTTATGCGGCCCAGCATGGCCGAACACTGAAAGGCCTATGCGACTCAAAATGACTCCAGCAGACTGATCCTATCTTGTGATGAGACACGTGCAGGCTGACCAAGTCTCAACCACCCAGATTTGCTACAACAAAATCTCAACAACCCCCACCAGCTGGCAGACCGAGATCGAGTCTATGTGTTGTGATAGACACGTGGCCACGTGGCCCTTTATGTTGTCCAAAAATCTGCTACTACAGAAAACACTATAAATAGCAGGGTACCACACCCATGCAAATGGTTGGCAATCCAAGGCTGGTAACCTACGAAGGACAATTTCCTCAAGATCAAGGAACACGTCAGATAGTCCAAGGAGTAAGGTAAGAGTTGCTACACTTTTTTGAGCCTCTATCGTCACCCCCCAGAATCAAAACTAAACAATTGTACTTAGATTGTTTTCTAGGATTTCTTTCTATGCTTTCCTTTGTACAAGTGAGTTTGTAATCAAGTTTAATTCATTTGTAATTTTGTTGTGCTTGATATTTAATGGCACACACGATGTTCAAATACAGAATAAAAAGTTATAGGTATGATCAAAATATAGTTACGATAAAATATAAGCACGATCAAAATACGATTAAAATTTAGGCATGATCAGTAGAATCAAATCTAGGTATGATCAAAATCTAAACACACGATCGAGAATATAGCAATTGAAATAAGTCATACTCAATGTCACTTAATCATATATCCCTTGCTGCAGATTAGCCCTCTAAAAGAAATTGACTTCATTCAATGACTATTGGATCACCCTATGAATGAGCATTATAAGGTGAAGCATAAAAATAACTTTTTTATTTTTTAATTTCTTAGTCCTTCTAGCGGGTGGGCGTTGGCCGATCTTTCGATTGCATCTCCCGTAAAAATCGTACAAATCTCCTTTCATGCAAATCATGCCATTCGAGCCAGACCGAGAATTTATTCACAATTAAATTCATTTTTTTTAATGAAGACTTCTCGACCTCAAAAGATTCATAATCGGCATGCTATTGGAGAAAGCATCTTTGCTTGCCAGGCTTGACTAAGAGAAGAGAAAAAGAATCAAGCTTGATATGCTCGACTATAACTTGTTTGACCATAGGGCGAGGTGCAGAGAGGCTACCGGTTGAAGAGGAATTTGACTCCATTTGAGCATAATCAAGTAATCACACTCTTCTACCATCCTGAATCTGCACATTCCTATGATGGTCAACCTTCATGTAGTTGTGGAAAAGCCAAGTCTTTCTGTATTTAAATTCAACACCTTCGGGTAAGGACCAAAGATGATCGTAGAATCCAATTCTTATGTCACTATTAATCCACTACCGCTTCTACAGATATTTTATTTATTGTTCCTTCCTTGATATGGCATACCATTCTCGTCATTCCAAGTCATCCTCCTCCTTAAAAGATTGGTACTTCCACCTTACCAAGACATATTTCCTTGGAAAAGAAACTAGTGCCGACATATGACATCCTCACTCAACTAAGGACTCACGATCTACTAAAGAACTAGTAGGGCCTTCTTAATTTTCGAAACATGTCTTGATTTTCTACTATATTTAGGGAAGTTGGTAGCTGAACTCGATGCATGTCTCTCTTGTCACCAACATGAGAGAAATGGCATAGGGATCTTTTGGATCCTCGAAAACATGGATAAGTCCTCCTGCATAACAAATTTCTTTGAATAGTGGAGTGATCTTATTTTTCGAATTGAAAACCATCTTCGCCCAATCAGGTGTTTAGATAAATGTGAGGTTTCTTTTGTCCTTCCTTCGACGCTTCCCCTACACCTTATTCGTCGTTGCAGCACGAAACATGGGAAATTTTAAGATGAACGTTCAATTTTATTATGATTATTTCTACAAGGGGATTATGGTCTTTTAGGGTCATCCTTGTGTATGAACAATGGCACCTCTAGAGGGGGTGAATAGAGTGCAGCGAAAATATTTAGCAATAAAAAATTAACTCTAAGCAGGTGAAGCAATATATTAAATTTAAATGCAAGTAAAGCAGTAAAGATTGAGGCGAGAATTCAATACGTAGAGACAACAAGTTTATACCGGTTTACCTCTGTGAGGACTAGTCCAGTCTCAAGTACTCAACTCGATATTGAATCCACTATTTGAAATAGAGATTACACCATGTGTTTTGCTCCGAAGAACACGCCAACTTCAATACTGTCGTATTTTTATCCGAAGCCCATAATCAAACTTCACCAATCACTTTTCTGAGAAAAAGCTTTTCTACACCAAGCTTGTACAACTCGAAAACTCCTAATCGGAAACAACCGGCACTTAGAAGAATAGAGTTGACTTAGAGATCTGAAGTTGAAGCTTTGAAAACTGAATAGAAAGCTTTAAGAATAGATAGAGAAGATGAAGAAGGAATGAGTTTATAGAAATGACAAAATTTTCTCTATTTATAGGAATTTTTAAGACAGAGTTCGGGCAGAACTCGATAGGGGTAACGTTTATAATTTTGAACGTTACAGATCCAAAAGAATAGGAATTTGCTGCTGACCAGTAGAAATCAAGTTGACCGAGTTCGGTCCGAGTTCGGGCAGAACTCTGGCCGTGTTCGGTCCCTTTGGTTCTGGTTCAACCTAAGTTGGTTTTGGTTCAATTGGATTTGGTTCAGTTCAAGGAATGAATCAAGATAGATTTTAGATAGACTTCTAATTTCCATTGAGCCCGACTCATAAATAATCTAGACTCAATAAATAGAAAAATACAGAATAAATATGAAAAACTCAATGATGATGAACTCTGCATTCTTTATTTCTTTTCATATCAAGATCGGAGTTAAAGTCAATTATCGAAATCGGTTTGACTATGGCTAAATGTGCCAACAATCTCTCCTATTTTGTTAATGCGACAAAACTACGATTAATACTTAAAGAAAAGGTTCAGCTTGAATTTGGAAGTAGACTTGATGAGTACTGAGGGTACGGTAGCAGCTTTGGCTCGTCAAATTATGGTACAGTATAATGCTTTCCCGTAATGTCCGGTCAAGTCTTGTTACTTTCCCGTAACAAAACATTTATGCCGAATCTGTATCTGTAGAGTCTAAACCAAATTTTCTTCCAAACAAATTAGTAACAATAAACAGAATCACAGAATCATATCTTTTTCAAATTATCAATCTTATTACTCCCCCGTTTTGTGAAAGTAGCAAAATGGGGTGATAAAGAACCAACATAGTGATAAAATAGAAGACATGCATGTAATAATGGAAGTACTAGCATAAACTGCAAACTGATAAACAAAGTTTTGTATACATCAATCAGAAGTAAACTGAAAATAAGATAACTGATAATGCTGGAAAGAAGCATTTATCACTAATACAAACAAACATAACTACTGAACTATCACGAGAAAGGAGATCCTCAACTATCATCCTCATCATTATCAGCTGCAGCACCAGCATCACTGGAAGGACCGGTCTCAGCAGATCGGTTGGGGTCATAGCGAGCAGCCGCAGGGTCGAAGTAACGCTGGACCTCGCGTTTATCAAGGCGATAGCCAAGTCTGGTAGGATCACGAACCATAGGGATAGGGCCACTAGGGTTGTGAGCAAGGCTATAAGATATATCCCAAATCGAGTTGGAGACGGCCTGAAGCTGGAGAGTAGTACGAAAATCGATAGCACGGAAGTGATCCAACATGAGAGTCTGAAGGGACTCAAGTGTAACACCAGCAGGAGGATGATTAGGCTGAGAGTCAATAGACGTAGGGGCAACTACAGGGGGTGGAACCTGAGCAGGCTGAGCAGGGCCACGATGCTCATGAAGAAAAGAAGGAGCACCATCCTCAACACAGTCCTAAAAAATAACATTAAAATATTAAAAGATGTAAGGGAGGTACATCGCGTATAGAAGACTTCGCGAAGAGGTCTTGCCACAGCGTTTCATAGCAGCGATAATAGTCTTGGGTAGACTGAAAGGGACATGGAAGTGGAGATGATAAATAACTGAGAGCTCTAGGTAAGAAATCTCATCAGTGGTAGTGTTCTTTGGAAGGATTGTGGAGAACACCATGTGGTAGAGATCATAGAAATAATTGTTCAAATGTCTAGGATGAAGCGTGCCTTCCGGTCAAGGATTCGGTTCACATAGCGAATCACAAAAAGAATCAAAAGTGGTCCCTTCTGGAAACTGGACAGAAGTGATATCGACGAGTGCTTCCCCATTATTGGTTATATGAAGAATGATCGCTAAATCATCAATATCAAACTCGATATCAATTCCACCAACTTTTAATTTTATCGTGTCGTTCGTGACCGATAAATTACAGTAAAACATACGAATAGCATTGGTGTAAATGGGAAAAGTAGATTGAACTAACTCTAGTAAATGATGCTACTCAAAAATGCTAGAGTGATCAGGAAATAAAGTGAAGTTAATTGGAGCACCCGGACAAAATTTTCTTTTATGAAAATCCATGAACCAAGAGTCTGAAGCATCTTGGAACACAAAAATAAATTCGTCAAAGAAATCTCCATCGGATTTTGAAGGAGTGTAAAGTAAAAACGAGGCTGCCTCATGAGGAGACGAGGACGAACCTTCGTCAACTTTCTTTTTCTTTTTCAAAGAAATAGGAATTTTGGAAGCCATAGGAAATTGAAAAAGAGGTAAAAGAGAGATATATACTAAAATTGATGGTAGACAATGGAAGAAAACCTCGAGAGAACTCCAAATCCAAATATTGAGGGCTTGAAAAGCTTGAAAGAGGGAGAACAAGGAGGTTAGGGTTAAGGTTTTCGGTGTGGTAATGCTGCTGTCATGGAGAAGATGATGGTAGAAGAGGGTTTAAATAAAAAGAGCTCGGTTGTCCAGCTTCTGTTTTGAATTCTCCTAACCGAGTTCGGTCCGAGTCCGGTCAGAACTCTGACCGAGTTCGGTCACTTGGGATTCAGGACAGTTGTTGAAAAGTATGTAATAGTTTTTAACATAAATATGAATTTAATTAAATATTTGTGTTGAATTAAATAATTTAATATTTATTAATTAATAACACATAAATTGCTATAAATATTTTGGGTTAGCTGTAGGGGCTAGATCTCAGATAGCGGTAGTCCGAAGACTAGTACACCGTGTCGCTTCACCTTATTTATACCTATGTGACAGAAGGGCCTTTCGGCTTATAACCAAAATGATTTTATCTAATTCATGTTTATTAAAAAATAATATTGAATTATATTACCTCAACATCCAGAATTCCTAATTCCCTTCATATAACGTTAAAATGATCTTCAGCTAAAGGCTTAGTGAAGATGTCAGCTAGTTGATGTTTAGTATCAACAAACTCTAAACTAATATCACCTTGCAAAACATGGTATCTTAGAAAATGATGTCTAAGTTCTATGTGTTTAGTGCATGAATGACAGATAGGATTCTTAGTGAGATTAATAGAGCTAGTGTTATCACAGTAAATAGGAATATGATGAAAGAATAATTGAAAGTCCTCCAAAGTTTGTTTCATCCACAAAAATTGTGCACAACGTCCTACAGCTATATACTCATCTTCAGTAGTTGATAATGCAACTGAATTTTGTTTCTTAAAAAACCAGGAGACTAATGACTTTCCTAGAAAATGACATGTTCTGCTGGTACTTTTACGATCGACCTTGCATCCAACAAAATCTGCGTTCGAGTAACCTAGGAGGTCAAACGAATCAGTTTTGGGATACCTAAGACCGGTTGTCAAAGTCCCTTTAAGGTATCGCAGGATACGCTTAACAGCGCTTACATGTAATTCTTTAGGACAAGCCTGATACCGAGCACATAAGCGTACAGAAAGCATGATGTCAGGACGACTATCAATTACGTACTGTAAACTACCAATCATACCTCTATACTTACGTATGTCGGCTGGTGTACCACTTTCATCTGTATCAAGCTTTGTAGACGTCGCCATTGGAGTGCCAATAGATTTGACATTATCCATATCAAATTTCTTTAGCAAGTCTTTTGTATATTTGGTTTGATTAATGAATATTCTTTGTGAACTCTGCTTAATTTGCAGTCCAAGAAAGAATGTTAATTCTCCCATCATGCTCATTTCGAATTCACTCTGCATACACTTAGCAAACTCGTTACATAGCATCTCATTAGTTGATCCAAAGATTATGTCATAAACATATATCTGCACTAATAAAATATTTTTGTCTAAAGATTTTATAAATAAAGTTGAATCAACCTTCCCTTTTGAAAAATTGTGTTCAAGTAGAAAAGTACTAAGGCGCTCATACCAAGCACGGGGTGCTTATTTGAGTCCTTAGAGTGCCTTTCGAAGCTTGAATACGTGATCAGGATATTTGAAATCTTCAAAGCCGGGAGGTTGTTTTACAAAAAACTTCTTCTTTTCTAAAACCATTTACTTTTAACATCAATTTGAAAAAGTTTGAAACCATGAAAACTTACAAAATCACAAAGCATTCGAATGGACTCTAATCTAGCAACTGGAGCATATGTCTCATCATAGTCAATGCCTTCTTCTTGATTATAGACTTGAGCAACTAGACGTGCTTTATTGTGTGTGACTGAGCCATTCTCATCTAACTTATTTCGGAACACCCACTTAGTACCATTGATCGGGTGATCAATAGGTCTAGGAATAAGTTCCCAAACTTGATTCCGTTCAAATTGGTTATGTTTCTCTTGCATGGCAGAAATCCAAAATTCATCAGAAAACGCTTCTAAAACATTTTTAGGTTCAAATTTGGAAACAAATACAACATTTGCTATTACCATTTGTCTTGAGCTAGAACGAGTACTTACACCTCTTGATATATCACCGATTACCAGTTCTTCAGGATGGTCTGTTGAAAATATTATTTCTTTCGACAGACTTTCCAGATAGGACGTGTGTCACGCCCCAGAACCAGAATACTGAAGAGCGGGGGTGCGCATAGCCAGCTACGTATATCGAAATGGCATCCAACTCGCTATACGGTCACGGCTGTCTAGATATGTGAGGGTTTTCTACAAGCCAACAGTCTTTTGTGGTCATGAACAAGCCTAGTGTTTCAATTACCACAAGTAAGTAAAGTCGCAAGATGTATGATCATTAAATATACAATAATAAGACATCCCAAATATTACATATTCAGCTGATCATGAAGCTAGTCGTTACAAAATGTTTGGACTAGCAAGAGTTTAGTCATACATGATCAACCCTAGGATCTGCCAATCATGTTTACAGCCCGTAGGCAGACAGTAAGTAAAGTGCATCGAGCTAACAGGTGCTCGTCGGCTAAACGCCTCAAAAGAATAACTTTACAATAGAGTGAGCGAAACAAAATAGAAAACCCACTCGTAGGCCGGGTTTCTTCTAGTCGCCACCATCGGGCTGGAGGTTCGGTAGATCCTCGGGTGCTGCTCCGAAATCTGGCCACACAAAACCAGCTGGGTCAAACCCCAGAAAGAGCAAGTGCCACAAGGAGGCCACAAAATAAGAACGAAAGCCAGCATATCAGAACATAAGAAAATAATTACATAATAAAGACAATTATTAAGGAGAAACCTGGCAGGTGATATACGATGAGATAACCATGGGACTATTCAGATAACCAGGTTACAACCCGTAAACCAAACAAGGACCGGGGTTGTAACCCTTCGTCTGAACGGAACTTGGTTTCTCCCACCATTTATCGGCAAGATAAAAATACAAGAAATCAGGATCTGTAATTAATCATGATTAAGGTAAAGCACGAGTAATCATGTCATGTCATAACCTTGTACAGGATCAGGGCAAGACAAGCGGGAATAGACTCCATCCAATCAATCACGGCCAAGCAAGTACTACGGCTTACTACTTAACTAACTAGGGTTATCACAAGCCTAATTACTAACAAGATGCAAGTGAGAATTTCCCAGTCCCAAGCCCTGCAGACTATCCAGTTATCCTTCCGCGGGTTGAGAGTATAGGTGGATACATCGCCCGAGAGATAAATGTACCCTTAGGTGACTTAGAGGGTGCAACACGCGACGGTGTGGTGGACATGTGCTCTACTCGTCGGCAAGCTATAAGTCCAATTAAAGCGTCCAGATAACGAGATTGCCTGTGACTAGAAATTCTCCATGAACTAGTTAGATCTAGTCATTAGCCTAATCCATATTCAGTATGAATCCCTGATCGTGGGAACCAGGGAGTCACGTCCTAGACATGATGCAAGACAAGACAAGCGGATTGCACAAGCAAGCAAGCAGGAACACCCACGGTGTCAAGTAGATTATACGAGTCAAGTTAGCCGTCGCAACAGCATCAAGTCAAGTCAGGTTACAAGTTACAAGTCAAGTCGAGTACAAGTCAAGTCAAGTCAGGTCAGGTACATGTCAAGAGTGCGCCGCCACGGGCCACTATCAAGTTATCAAGTATCAAGATTAATCATGTCAGGGAACTTGTCAGGAGCGCGCCACGACGGGCCACTATCAAGTCAGGTTGGTCATGTCAGGAGTGCACCACTACGGGTTACTGTCGTGTTAAGCTAGTGCCTTGTCATACCATGCCATGTACGATAGTCAATACAAACGTATAAGTAAAATCAAGTTCATGACAAAAGGCGTAAGGATATAAAATGAGCGTAAAATATCTAATAAAATATAAATATACAGGACTATAGAAGAGCCAAGCTTAAACCAAATATCCATGATTGGACAAATTGCGCAAGGGTCCCTGGGGTCGGGTTGCGCAGGAGTTAAGTGCGCCAGGGGCCAACTGCGCAGGGGTGAGCTGCGCAGGGTACCAACTGCGCAGGAGTGGATGACGCAGCAGATGGATTGCGCTGGATCAGATTGCGCATGAATAGATGGCGCAGGGTCAGATTGTGCTGGGACGGACTGCGCATGGATGGATTGCGCAGAAGTGGACTGCGCATGAGCAGACTGCGCAAGAATCCATGCGCACTCGGGTTGAGCGCAGTTCGCCAAGAGGCAAGCTGTGTGGTCGGCGCTGCGCTAAAGAGCGCTAGCCAAGGGGGATGCGCAATCCAGCACTGCGCTAAAGAGCGCAGGCTGCTGTCTTCTTCTCCAGGCCGAGAAGAAGACTCCAAGAACTCCAAAGTTCAAAACTTCATAACTTGATCAAATCAAAACGAAATCTAGATTTTCAAAGCTCTAACTTGAGTAAAATTGAATTCTCTTCCATATGGAAGCATCAAAACAAACTAAAATCCAAGTTAAATAGATCAAAATCATGTAAATCCGAAAATAGTAAAAACCTAGATCTAGAACAATGGAAACTCCAAATCACAAAATGCAAAGTTCTAAAGCTAATCTCCATGGCCTAATCTAGCTAATGGACAAATAAAAAGTGGTTCTCATGTGGTGGCAAGGTGCACTTGCCTATGGATGATGGTGTTGTGTAGAGGAAGGAAGAAGAAGAAGAAATAAATAAAAATTATGAGAAGAGAGAAAAGTAGGTGGGGATTTATGATGGTGGGTTGTGGTGGAATGAGGGTGGAGAATAGGTTAAGGTGTTCCACTCATGATGAACCAAACCAAACCAAACCAACTCCATAAAATAAAACCAAGCCAGGGTCCAAAACCCATTTACGAGAAACCAAATCCACAAGTCAAGAAAATAAAATACGGGCCAAAATCAAATTACGAGTACAAATACGAAATACAGGAAATACGGAAAATGAGGGTGACAACTCTACCCACCTTAAAAGAATTCCGTCCTCGGAATTTAATCAAAGAGCTAGAGATTGTCACGACAAGCTACACTAAGCACAGACAAGCTACACTAAGCAGTTCAATCATACAATCATGCAATACAAGCAAGGAAGGGAAAACGTAAGGCATAAGAAAGACATTACACCTTACGAGTCAAACAAGTCAGGATATCGTGATCGGATGTCATCCTCACACTCCCACTTTTGACTCTCCCAAGGAGCGATGAACTCAAGCAACATGAACTAAACTGATAGTCTTGCGCTGGAGGTCTCTCCCCTTGGTTAAACATGGACACGGGCCTCTCCTCATACGAAAAGGTTGGTACCAATAACCGTTTTCGAATGATCTAGGACATGGCTCGGGCCCGGGATATACCGTTGTAATTAGGACACATGGAACATGACACGTATCCCGCATAACAACGGCGGAAAGCAAGACAATAGGACACAGATACCTCTCTGCCGATTCTGGATCTGGGCCTGGGCCAGGGCGAACTGCTGAGGCCTCTGCTGCTGGAAAGCCTGGGCCTGAGTCGGCAATGGCCTCGGAGGCTGGTACTGCTGCTGAAACACTTGGGCCTGAGGCGGCAATGGCCTCGGCAATGGATACGGCTGTTGCTGCTGTACTGGTGCTGGTGCTGGTCCTCTTACCGAAGGACTAGTCTGGGCCGACGAGGAGGGACCGGCTCTATTCGGACAGGACCCTATCATGTGGTCCGGTGCTCCACAAGCCAAGCACAATTCCTGTGCTCTGTGACACTCTGAAATAACGTGCCCTGGCTTTCCACAATGAGTGCAGCCCGTTGCGGAAGACTGCTTCTGCTTCTGTTGCTGAGGGAACGTGACCGACGTCACTGAGGCCGCCTACCTCGGAGTTCCAATTGTCAAGGCTCTGACTGCTGGGGCTGGTGCTGTCAACTGGGTCATCTGGTCGTGAGATCGCTTCCGACCTCCGGTCCTGTCCACGATCCTGTGGAAGGTATACTCATGCCTCCTGGCTGCCCTCAACACTGCATCAAAAGTCTGATGTTCAAACTGTTCCACTGCTAACAAAATCTCAAGGTGGAGCCCTTGCTGGAACCGCTGGGCTCTATCAAACTCGGTCGCCACCAAAGTGGGAGCAAACCGACTAAGCCTGGAGAACTCGGCCGCATATCCATCGACCGTCCTGTCTCCTTGCTTCAGATTGGTGAACTTGGTCTGTAGATCGTACCGAGCCACCGTATCGAAGTACTTAGTCTGGAATCTCTTTCTGAATAGTGCCTATGGAATTGGGGCCACTAATCCCATGGCCTGTGCTGCCCACCAGCTGCGGGCAAGATCCAATAACTGTAAACGCACCACGGCGACCTTTTCGTCCTCCGGGGTCTTGGCTGCCTCTAGAATGACTTCAGTATCCTGGAGCCATGCATCAGCAGCAATAGCATCTTCGCTGCCGTCGAAGAATGGAGGGTTCAGGCGCTTGAAACTGTTCGCTGCACTATTCCTTGGATGACCGCCTCTGTTCAAAGCATCTTCCACTGCCTGGTGCAAGGCATCTCCTCGGCGATCTTGGGAAGCTAACAATGATCTGATGAGACCCACCAAAGTGCCATCATCAGGCTCTGCAGACTGGACTGGCTGAACTGGCAGCTCTCCTCCAGTAGGTACGACTCGGGAGGCTACTCCGGAGTGTTGGGCTTGATCTCCGGGCTGCTGATCCACGGGAGGTGCTCCACCTTGCTGATCGGCGGGGTCAGGTACAGTGCCGCTGAAGAAGACGACACAGGGAAAATAATAAGGAAGGACCAGGACAGATCAATGATACAAGCATGTGATCAGGTCAAGATTCTCAGGGATTCAGAGGATATGAACGGAGATCAAGGACGAATAATGATTGAGACATCTATTCGGTAAACCCTCACATTTCTTGATTGACAAGACCTGCATGGGCCACCACTAAAACCATGTCACGCCCCAGAACCAGAATACTGAAGAGCGGGGGTGCGCATAGCCAGCTACGTATATCAAAATGGCATCCACCTCGCTATACGGTCACGGCTGTCTAGATATGTGAGGGTTTTCTATAAGCCAACAGTCTCTTATGGTCATGAACAAGCCTAATGTCTCAATTACCACAAGTAAGTAAAGTCGTAAGATGTATGATCATTAAATATACAATAATAAGGCGTCCCAAATATTACATATTCAGCTGATCATGAAGCTAGTCGTTACAAAATGTTAGGACTAGCAAGAGTTTAGTCATACATGATCAACCCTAGGATCTGTCAATCATGTTTACAGCCTGTAGGCAGACAGTAAGTAAAGTGCATCGAGCTAACAGGTGCTCGTCGGCTAAACGCCTCAAAAGAATAACTTTACAATAGAGTGAGCGAAACAAAATAGAAAACCCACTCGTAGCCCGGGTTTCTTCTAGTCGCCACCATCGGGCTGGAGGTTCGGTAGATCCTCGGGTGCTGCTCCGAAATCTGGCCACACAAAACCAGCTGGGTCAAACCCCAGAAAGAGCAAGTGCCACAAGGAGGCCACAAAATAAGAACGAAAGCCAGCATATCAGAACATAAGAAAATAATTACATAATAAAGACAATTATTAAGGAGAAACCTGGCAGGTGATATACGATGAGATAACGATGGGACTATTCAGATAACCAGGTTACAACCCGTAAACCAAACAAGGACCGGGGTTGTAACCCTTCGTCTGAACGGAACTTGGTTTCTCCTACCATTTATCGGCAAGATAAAAATACAAGAAATCAGGATCTGTAATTAATCATGATTAAGGTAAAGCATGAGTAATCATGTCATGTCATAACCTTGTACAGGATCAGGGCAAGACAAGCGGGAATAGACTCCATCCAATCAATCACGGCCAATCAAGTACTACGGCTTACTACTTAACTAACTAGGGTTATCACAAGCCTAATTACTAACAAGATGCAAGTGAGAATTTCCCAGTCCCAAGCCTGCAGACTATCCAGTTATCCTTCCGCGGGTTGAGAGTATAGGTGGGTACATCGCCCGGGAGACAAATGTACCCTTAGGTGACTTAGAGGGTGCAACACGCGACGGTGTGGTGGAAATGTGCTCTACTCGTCGGCAAGCTACAAGTCCAATTAAAGCGCCCAGATAACGAGATTGCCTGTGACTGGAAATTCTCCATGAACTAGTTAGATCTAGTCATTAGCCTAATCCATATTCAGTATGAATCCCTGACCGTGGGAACCAGGGAGTCACGTCCTAGACATGATGCAAGACAAGACAAGCGGATTGCACAAGCAAGCAAGCAGGAACACCCACGATGTCAAGTAGATTATACGAGTCAAGTTAGCCGTCGCAACAGCATCAAGTCAAGTCAGGTTACAAGTTACAAGTCAAGTCGAGTACAAGTCAAGTCAAGTCAGGTCAGGTATATGTCAAGAGTGTGCCGCCACGGGCCACTATCAAGTTATCAAGTATCAAGATTAATCATGTCAGGGTATTTGTCAGGAGCGCGCCACGACGGGCCACTATCAAGTCAGGTTGGTCATGTCAGGAGTGCACCACTACGGGTCACTGTCGTGTTAAGCTAGTGCCTTGTCATACCATGCCATGTACGATAGTCAATACAAACGTATTAGTAAAATCAAGTTCATGACAAAAGTCGTAAGGATATAAAATGAGCGTAAAATATCTAATAAAATATCAATATACAGGACTATAGAAGAGCCAAGCTTAAACCAAATATCCATGATTGGAAAATTACGCAAGGGTCCCTGGGGTCGGGTTGCGCAGGAGTCAAGTGCGCCAGGGGCCAACTGCGCAGGGGTGAGCTGCGCAGGGTACCAACTGCGCAGGAGTGGATGACGCAGCAGATGGATTGCGCTGGATCAGATTGCGCAGGAATAGATGGTGCAGGGTCAGATTGTGCAGGGACGGACTGCGCATGGATGGATTGTGCAGAAGTGGACTGCACATGAGCAGACTGCGCAAGAATCCATGCGCACTCGGGTTGAGCGCAGTTCGCCAAGAGGCAAGCTGTGCGGTCGGCGCTGCGCTAAAGAGCGCTGGCCAAGGGGGATGCGCAATCCAGTACTGCGCTAAAGAGCGCAGGCTGCTGTCTTCTTCTCCAGGCCGAGAAGAAGACTCCAAGAACTCCAAAGTTCAAAACTTCATAACTTGATCAAATCAAAACGAAATCTAGATTTTCAAAGCTCTAACTTGAGTAAAATTGAATTCTCTTCCACATGGAAGCATCAAAACAAACTAAAATCCAAGTTAAATAGATCAAAATCATGCAAATCCGAAAATAGTAAAAACCTAGATATAGAACAATGGAAACTCCAAATCATAAAATACCAAGTTCTAAAGCTAATCTCCATGGCCTAATCTAGCTAATGGACAAATAAAAAGTGGTTCTCATGTGGTGGCAAGGTGCACTTGCCTATGGATGATGGTGTTGTGTAGTGGAAGGAAGAAGAAGAAGAAATAAATGAAAATTATGAGGAGAGAGAAAAGTAGGTAGGGATATATGATGGTGGGTTGTGGTGGAATGAGGGTGGAGAATAGGTTAAGTTGTTCCACTCATGATGAACCAAACCAAACCAAACCTACTCCACAAAATAAAACCAAGCCATGGTCCAAAACCCATTTACGAGAAACCAAATCCACAAGTCGAGAAAATAAAATACGGGCTAAAATCAAATTACGAGTACAAATACGAAATACAGGAAATACGGAAAATGAGGGTGACAACGTGGATGGCGTATCTTTTGATATTCTATTAGTGGGAGTTTCTTCATTGTCACTATCGTCTTGTCGTTTGACGTTTAGTTCATCGAATGTGACATTGATTAATTCTTCGATAACAAGTAATTTCTTATTGAATACTCTGTATTCCTTTGCTTGCATAATCCAAGAATATTCCTTCATCAGCTTTTTCATCAAATTTTCCCAAGTTGTCTTTTGTATTTAGAATAAAACATCTGCAACCAAAGACCTTGAAATAGCTGATATTAGGAGTTCTATTAAACCATAATTCATAAGGAGTATTTTTAGATATAGGTCTAATAAGAACTCTATTCCATAAATGGCATGCTGTATAAACAGCTTCTGCCCAAAGTATTTAGGCAGATTATACTGGTTAAGCATAACTCTGGCCATATCGCCAAGACTTCTATTCTTCCTTTCTACAACTCTATTCTGTTGAAGAGTTCCGGGACAAGAGAATTAATGTGATAATCCATTTGAATTACAATAAGATTTAAACTCATAGTTACCGAATTCTCCTTCATGATCACTTCGAACACGAGTAATCATGAATCCTTTCTCATTTTGTACCTTTTTACAGAAAGATACAAACTCAGAAAAGGCCTCATTCTTACTTGCAAAAAATAAACCCAAGTATATCGTGAACAGTCATCAACTATCATGTAGGCATAGAGCTTTCCACCAAGATTGGAGATTATACTTGGTCCAAAGAAGTCCATATGAATCAATTGCAGGGGTCTAGAGGTACTTACAGCGTTTATTGACTTGAAAGATGATCTAGATGCCTTATTCTTCTCACAATCAGCTACCATATCTTTCTTGTAAATTATTTTGGATAAGCCTCTAACCAGTTTCTTGGTGGACAATCTTGTAATAGTGTCCATGTTTGCATGTCCAAGTCGTATATGCCATATCCTACTTTCGTCCTGCATTGTAAACAGACACTTTTCTGCCACTACAAGAAAACATAATTTCTGTGACATGTAAAGTTGTCACAGAAGTTATGAAACTCGTCACAACACATCTTCTGTGACGAGTACAGTGACGACATTCTTTCGTAGCATATACCTTCGCAGCTAAACGAATAAGTGACGACTAAAATACGTTGTCATAGAAAGTTAGCTATTGTGACAAGAATATGTTGTCAGTAATAGTATACTTTCGGTGACAACAAATGCGTCACTAAAAATGTTATAAGTGACGCACCGTATTGTCACAAATAGTATTTTATTGTAATTAAAAATAAATATATTTTTTTTAAAAAAATAAAAATTATTTCTATAAGGACGTTTCATATCACAAAAAAAATTTAGTAACACTTTTATTTTTGTCACAATAAGCGTATGTGTTTAGTGACAAGTATATGTCATAGTTGTAAATGCTTGCAGTAACACTTTTATTTTTGTCACTATATACTTATATGTTTAGTGAAGGTAAATGTTGTCACCGTAGTATACTTATTATGTTTGGTGGCAAATCAACCTTGTCATGAGAATTTTATTTTTGTCATTATTGTAGCACCCAGTTTCTAAAATAAGGATAATTTTAAACTTTTGTATATTTTAGTTATTTAATAATGATATTTAAATTATGTTATGATTTTTGGTAATTTTTAATTAATTTAAAACTATTTAAAACCATGATTTGTGATTTTGATGGTTAACTAGTTAAACCCTAGTTTTGCTAAGCCTAGAGACTAACCATGACCAAGGGAGCCTAGTCATGTGATTAGGATGACTAATTACTACTTTTTAGCCAAGGGGTATTTTGGTCATTTTGACAATTTGGTAAAATTGTATTTTGCATAAATTGAATATTGTGCTAATCTTTAGTTAAGCCTTAACCTAGAATCTTAGCCTAATCTAGATTAGCCTTGAGCCTAGACTCTTAATTAGGATAACCTAGTAATGACAAGATTAACAATATCTAGATACTTTATAGTGGGATATTTATCTATTGGGATATTTGTGAAAAAGAAAGCCTTATGACTAATTGAACCAGTAGGAAGGCTTAGAATTGGGTGGACAAGCCCTAGCCACTCATCTACATGTAAAACTAATCCTAATTCATCTAATGACCAGCCATCAAGTGCCCCTCCTTCCTATAAAGAATCCTTAAGAAAATTTATACCTCTTTTTACCTCTACATAGAACCCCAATTTGTTCTTCCCCAAACTTGAGAGCTTCCCTCTTGATTTTGATCTCCAAATCCCTCCATTCTTCTTCCAATCTTCCATCATTTTTTCTTATTCAACCAAGGAGGAGGTGCTAGCAAGGATTGGAAGCAAGGAGCAAGGAAGGGTGTCCATTTTGGAGGAACTTTCGTGTCGGAATCGTGTCCTTTGAGTGTATCATTGGGATCTCACTTCCAATAGGTATAACCATATCTCTATTTCAATTTCCCTTACATTTTAGTTAGATTTGAAACCATAGGATCCACCCCCATACATGTACAACCATTAGATTTAATTTGAGGCTCTTTGGAGTTCTTTTTAGGAAGTTTGAATAGGTTTGGTGTCCTACTTGTGGAGTTTCCAATATAGGACATCCCATGTGTTTGTATTTATGCAAATAGGCTATTTTGTGGTTTAATTTCAGTTTTAGGATGGTTAGAATGAGTTTTATTTGGATAACTATGTTGGTATCCAAGTATCTTGGCCTACATGTGTTTCTTTTGTCCAAAACAACCCAAATTTGTCATAATTTTTATCCACGTTTTTAGTAGTCAAAGCAACTTAGAAATGCCATAACTCTTAGCTCAAGACTCCGATTAATCTTCCGTTTTTTTAAAAGAACCGTATCGAAGTTAGCTTTCCAAATATATATTCTAATAAGCCAAAATTGTTCTAGAACTTTCTGTAGAACTGTTTGAGTGTCAGTTGTGCGAAAGACAAACGCGTTTCGGTGTTTTTGCGATTCCGGGAGCTTTCGGACACGAAAATGCGATCCGTTTGAAGTTTCGGAAAGCTAATACGAAGGGCTACAACATATTTAAATTCTAGAATTTAGTGAAGGCCCAATTGGTATAGCATTGGTTTTAAGTAGAAGAGTGACTATACGACATATGCATTTCGTGTAACCTATGAGCCTATGTAGTATGGATATCATGTGAATGTAGGTATCATAGGTTGTCAAGAATATGTGTGATATAATACATATATGTATATATATTATTGTTATGTAATATATGTTAGTATAGTGTGTGTGTGTTTGAATGAGATAAGGATATGTGTGGTGGAGAGAAGTGAGATTGATAGAGGATATGTGCTAGTGTGTGTTTGATATTGTATAGATGGTAGTGTAGTGCATGTGTTATGAAGGTGAGAGAGTTGGAAGGATCATGCCATCCTATTTGACTTGAGGCTAGTGTGGTTTGTTGAATGATTTGTGTTTTGGTTGAGGGGTAGTGTGTTTGTATATAGATGTGTGTGGGTGTATTAGAAGAGAAGGGGATGGATTTGGTTTATGTGTTTGTGTGTGTGTTAGTATTGGAGTGGAAAGGAATTTAGATATTGTATGTATAGATATGTTAGTACGTTAGTGGTTATGTTAGAATCAATGTAGAGGTTAGAGGTATCTTAGAAGTTAGATAGTGATATCTTATATAAGTTAAATAGTTAGTTGTGTTAGTCTATGTTATTGTTAGTTAGAGATGACATATGTTAGTTGGTTAGAGTTAGAGATGGATATATACATTTATGTTATGGTTAGATATTAGTTAGTGGATGTTAGTTGTGTTAGGTTTCTAAGTTAGAATAGATGGTTAAAAGTTATATGTTAGAATGTTGTTAGTTGAGGTATTGGTTAGATTTTGATATGTTAGATACCTATGATATGTAAGTATTAACTAGTGTCTAGATGTTGGAAACCTATAGATAGTTAGTATCCTATCTTAGTATCTTAGGATACTAAGAGTGGAGTTTTAGAATAGTGGGTATCGTAGGATACTCAAGTTAGTATCTCAAGGTAAATGAGATTTACCTTTACCTTCAAGGTAAATGAGTTTACCTTATAACCAAGGTAAGGTATCAAGATACCAAGATATGGTATCGAGATACGATGGTAGAGTGTTAGAACACCTTAGTAGGATATTAAAGGATAAGTAGGATGAGGGTAATGTAGGCAAGGGTATGGGTCAGAGGCTAAGGTAACGAGTTTGCCTTGGTAGGGTAATGGGATAAGAGTTAAGGTAATACCTATAACTAAGTTATGAGTTTAACATATTTAAGATATGGTTAGAAATATGATAGCTTGGTTGGTAATGGTTAGGAATAAGGTAAATGGCTTAGGGTTGACCCCGTTTGACCATGGTTGGCCGTTTTGACTAAAAGTTAACCAAAAGTCAACTTTAGCATAAAATTGACCACAAAATTGACCAGAGTTGACCAGTTGACCAAAAGTCAACTGTGAGTCAACCATTGACCTAGTTGACCAAGTGTGGACTATGAGTTGACCAAGGTTAACCATACTTGACTATTTGACCAAAAGTTAACTGTAAGTCAACCTTTGACTTAAATCGACCTTGTTTGACTTTGTTTGACTTGCCTTGACCTAGTTTGACTTAGAATCATATAGTTTGCATTATAGATTTTCAACATTATAATTTGAGTACTTTATAACCTATTTTACTCTAATAGGACTCTGTGACACCAGTTCGGACATCTATTCATATCAGTCGTATAGGGTGACAGGCGAGTGCATTCTCTGATCGTTTCATACTTGTCAGGGCTTATATTCTTGCTCTAGATTACTTTACTTAATACTGGCACGATTATTATCACGGATTGGTACTATATGGATCTTCTCTTACGATATTGTCCCTATTGTGTTCAGCAGATATATATTGTGATGTGCGTTTCACGAACATATTGTATTTATTGTACGCCCCTATTCATGTATACTCATTGTGCATCTTGTACTCTCAGGATCACATGAGCTTCATGGAGAAACTATTGTACAAGGTAACGTAACTAGATTGGATCCTTGTGTATTGATTGGGGAGGGTGAGTAGGAAATGGTTGTGTAATCAAATTCCATTGTACAAATATTGTATAAACTATTGTATATGTCTATTGTACACTCACGTATGATGGAGTTACCATTTTTATTGTATAACCTAACCTGTTTACATAACCATATTGTGCTCTAAATTACTAGTACTTGCAGTTTTACTTATCCTGTATATATTTTTAGTTATAAATTCTTTCTCGTTTTCATGTTCATCTTCTTACAGTTCATGTATCTTACTCTTTTGCATGCTTTATATTTCCTAACATGTTATGAACTGCGGGAGATATATTATGCTCGCTCCTGTCCTGACTGGACCTGTTGAAAATATTACAGATGATAATGGTGACTGCCCTACTTTCTATGGGTCATGTGAGGGTAATATTTAGGAGCCTGAGGAGAATTTAGCTCAGTAGAGGTGCCTAGTTTAGTCTATTATTTATAGCTTTCAGTTTGTATCGGATTGTTCCGATTGTTAGTTGAGACTTAGTTATATTCAGGACTTGTATTTATTTGTATTGAACATCTATTTTGTGTGGTGTAATAACTCTATTTATATTTAGTTTTTTTTCTTTTATCTGATTTCATATTGTGCTCTATCTTCCCTAGACTTATGATTGAGATATAGAGTTGAGATGTTATATTATACCTCCGTGCGGAGATGACAGGTTTATATATCTTATTGTTAGATGTTAGATGTTATAGAGGACCCATACAGCGTTCTACCGCCGACACTGTGGCGTAGGCTGGACGTACCCACGTTCTCGTGCCCCTAAACAGGGTGCGGGCCGTAACACGTTTTTGTGGTGGCCCATGCAGGTCAGAGTCGCAACTAGTGCAATTTCGTAGTGGTGCTCGACTTAGAGTGCTGCTACGAGCCTGCTATTAGAATATAGGATTAGGCAGTATAGAGAGTTACTCAATCACAGTTAGGACTACTTGAGAAGATTACTGGGATGACCCTTGAGAATCTCATTATAAACTATCTCGAAATTCGATTCCGACAGTTTCTGTCTACTTCCTTGTTCATTGTTGAATTTGATTCTTGGTATTTATTATTGACTTAATTTTCTACCAAGATAACATTATGGCTAGGTTGCCTCAGTCATAGAATCTCGAGTCTTCTACAGCCATATTAGCTGGTTTGGCGTTGAGATAGAGTCTGATTTTGGATGTATTTCTCGGGTGTGAGAATTTAAAGTTTTCATAACCAAGCTAGCGGCAATAAAAAAATTTTAAATAGCATAATTCTAGAGGTATGTACCTTAGTTGTGGACTCTATGGATTATCGTTGTTGTACTTACTGGCGTAACGAGGATTCTGGTAACATGGTTCTGGATAGACGGGTATGGTTATCAGATTTCAGAATAGATACCATATAGATGGTGCCCTAGTATGATGGAATGGAATATCAGTGTGGATGTTACTTGAGTATCATGGATTAGATAGAGGGAGCTAGGCCACCTGTAGCACAGCACCGTTTTCCGCACCATCATAGGGATATACCCCAGAGGGGCAGGAATTTTATGCTGACAGTCGAGTAGACCGACGCTACGGGTGACGGGTTAGCAGATCTTTCTTTCCTGTTTTTCTTTCCATCTTGTTGTGTGATTTTATTAGTACCTATCAGGATGTTTTGTACTGTGATAGATAGTATCGTGACCCTGATCAAGACCGTGATATCACGACCAGTAGGACCACAATTTGCATGTTTTAGATATAGTTTTCTTGACCTTGATTGTTGGGGGTTTAACCTAGAAGGAATACGGCCATCTTAATTTCGAGGACGAAATTTTTCTAAGGAGGGTAGGCTTGTAGCACCCAATTTAAAAAATGAGGGTAATTTTAAATTTTTGTATATTTTAGTTATTTAATAATGATATTTAAACCATTTTATAATTTTTTGTAATTTTTAATTAATTTAAAACTATTTAAAACCATGACTTGTGATTTTGATGGTTAACTAGTTAAACCCTACTTTTGTTAAGCCTAGAGACTAACCATGACCAAGGGAGCCTAGTCATGTGATTAGGATGACTAATTACTACTTTTTAGCTTAGGGGTATTTTGGTCATTTGGATAATTTGGTAAATTGTATTTTGCATAAATTAAATATTGTGCTAATCTTTAGTTAAGCCTTAACCTAGAATCTTAGCCTAATCTAGATTAGCCTTGAGCCTAGACTCTTGATTAGGATAACCTAGTAATGACAAGATTAACAATATCCAGATATTTCATAGTAGGATATTTACGTATTGGGATATTTGTGAAAAAGAAAGCCTTATGAGTAATTGAACCAATAGGAAGGCTTGGAATTGGGTGGACAAGCCCTAGCCACTCATCTACATGTAAAACAAACCCTAATTCATCTAATGACCAGCCATCAAGTGCCCCCTTCCTATAAAGAATCCTTAAGAAAACTCTTGCCTCTTTTTACCTCTACATAGAACCCTAATTTGTTCTTCCCCAAACTTGAGAGCTTTCCTCTTGATTTTGATCTCCAAATTCCTCCATTCTTCTTCCAATGTTCCATCATTTCTTCTCATTCAACCAAGGAGGAGGTGCTAGCAAGGATTTGGAGCAAGGAGCAAGGAAGGGTGTCCATTTTGGAGGAGCTTTCGTGTCGGAACCTTGTCCTTTAAGTGTATCATTGGGATCCCACTTCCAATAGGTATAACCATCTCTCTATTTCAATTTCCCTTACATTTTAGTTAGATTTGAATCCATAGGATCCACTCCCATGAATGTACAACCATTAGATTTTAATTTGAGGCTCTTTGGAGTTCTCTTTAGGAAGTTTGAATAGGTTTGGTGTCCTACTTGTGGAGTTTCCAATATAGGACATTCCATGTGTTTGTGTTTATGCAAATAGGCTATTTTATGGTTTAATTTCAGTTTTAGGTTGGTTAGAATGAGTTTTATTTGGATATCTATGTTGGTATCCAAGTATCTTGGCCTACATGTGTTTCTTTTGTCCAAAATAATCCAAATTTGTCATAATTTTTATCCACGTTTTTAGTAGCCAAAGTAACTTAGAAATGCCATAACTCCTAGCTCAAGACTCCGATTAATCTTCCATTTTTTAAAAGAACCGTATCGAAGTTAGCTTTCCAAATATATATTTTAATAGGCCAAAATTCTTCTAGAACTTTCTGTAGAACTGTTTGGGTGTCAGCTGTACGAAAGACGAACGCGTTTCGGTTTTTTTTGCGATTTCGGGAGCTTCTGGACACGAAAATACGATCCGTTTGAAGTTTCGGAAAGCTAATACGAAGGGATACAACGTACTTTAATCCTAGAATTTGGTGAAGGCCCAATTGGTACAGTATTGATTTTAAGTAGAAGAGTGACTATACGATATAGGCATTTTGTGTAACCTATGAGCCTATGTAGTATGGATATCATGTGAATGTAGGTATCATAGGTTGTTAAGAATATGTATGATATAGTACATATATGTATTATATATATTATTGTTATGTAATATATGTTAGTATAGTGTGTGTGTGTGTGTGTTTGAATGAGATAAGGATATGTGTGGTTAGTGGAGAGAAGTGAGATTGATAGAGGATATGTGCTAGTGTGTGTTTGATGTTGTATAGATGGTAGTGTAATATGTGTGTTGTGAAGGTGAGAGAGTTGGGAGGATCATGCCATCCTATTTGACTTGAGGCTAGTGTGGTTTGTTGAATGATTTGTGTTTTGGTTGAGTGGTATTGTGTTTGTATATTGATGTGTGTGGGTGTGTTAGAAGAGAAGGGGATGGATTTGGTTTATGTGTTCGTGTGTATGTTAGTATTAGAGTGGAGAGGAATTTAGATGTTGTATGTATGGATATGTTAGTATGTTGGTGGTTATGTTAGAATCTATGTAGAGGTTAGAGGTTTATTAGAAGTTAGATAGTGATATCTTATATAAGTTAGATAGTTAGTTGTGTTAGTCTATGTTATTGTTAGTTAGATATGAGATATGTTAGTTGGTTAGAGTTATAGATGGATATATATACATATATGTTAAGGTTAGATGTTAGTTAGTGGATGTTAGTTGTGTTAGGTTTCTAAGTTAGAATAGATGGTTAAAAGTTATATGTTAGAATGTTGTTAGTTGAGGTATTGGTTAGATTTTGAAATGTTAGATACCTATGATATGTTAGTATTAACTAGTGTCTAGATGTTGGAAACCTATAGATAGTTAGTATCCTATCTTAGTATCTTAGGATACTAAGAGTGGGGTCTTAGAATAATGGGTATCGTAGGATACTCAAGTTAGTATCTCAAGGTAAATGAGATTTACCTTTACCTTCAAGATAAATGAGTTTACCTTATAACCAAGGTAAGGTATCAAGATACCAAGATATGGTATCGAGATACGAGGGTAGAGTGTTAGAACAATAGGGTATTGAAGGATAAGTAGGGTGAGGGTAATGTAGGCAAGGGTATGGATTAGAGGCTAAGGTAACGAGTTTACCTTGGTAGGGTAATGGAATAAGAGTTAAGGTAATACCAATAACTAAGATATGAGTTTAATATGTTTAAGATATGGTTAGAAATATGATAGCTTGGTTGGTAATGGTTAAGAATAGGGTAAATGACTTAGGGTTGACCCCGTTTGACCATGGTTGACCATTTTGACTAAAAGTCAACCAAAAGTCAATTTTAGCCTAAAATTGACTAAAAATTGACCAGAGTTGATTAGTTGACCAAAAGATAACTGTGAGTCAACCATTGACCTAGTTGACCTAGAGTGGATTATGAGTTGGCCAGGGTTGACCATAGTTGACTATTTAACGAAAAGTCAACTGTAAGTCAACCTTTGACTTATATCGACCTTGTTTGACTTTGTTTGACTTGTCTTGACCTAGTTTGACTTAGAATCATGTAGTTTGCATTGTAGATTTTTATTATTCCAATTTTAGTACTTTATAACCTGTTTTACTCTAATAGGACTCTGTGACACCAGTTCGGACATCTATTTATATCAATCGTACAGGGTGCCAGGCGAGTACGTTCTCTGATCGTTTCATACTTGTCAGGACTTATATTCTTGCTCTAGATTAATTTACTTGATACTGGCACGATTACTATCACGGATTGGTACTATATGGATCTTCTCTTGCGATGTTATCTCCATTGTGTTCAGCAGATACATATTGTGATGTGCGTTTCACGAACATATTGTATTAATTGTACACCCATATTCATGTATACTTATTGTACATCTTGTACTCTCATGATCACATGAGCTTCATGGAGAAACTATTCTACAAGGTAACGTAACTATATTGGATTCTTGTGTATTGATTGGGGAGGGTGAGTAGGAAATGGTTATGTAATCAAATCCCATTGTACAAATATTGTATAAACTATTGTATATGTCTATTGTACACTCACGTATGATGGAGTTACCATTTTTATTGTATAACCTAACCTGTTTACATAACCATATTGTGCTCTAAATCACTAGTACTTGCTGTTTTACTTATCCTGTATATATTTTCAGTTATAAATTCTTTCTCGTTTTCATATACATCTTCTTACAGTTCATGTATCTTACTCTTTTAAATGCTTTATATTTCCTAACATGTTATGAACTGCGTGAGATGTATAGTGCTCGCTCCTGTCCTGACTGGACCTGTTGAAAATATTACAGATGATGATGGTGACTACCCTACTTTCTATGGGACATGTGAGAGTGACATTCAGGAGCCTGAGGAGCATTTAGCTCAGTAGAGGGTGCCTAGTCTAGTTTAGTATTTATAGCTTTCAGTTTGTATCGGATTGTTTCGATTGTTAGTTGAGACTTAATTATATTCAGGACTTGTATTTATTTGTATTGAACATGTATTTTGTGTGGTGTAATAACTCTATTTATATTCAGTTTCTTTCTTTTATTTGATTTCATATCGTGCTCTATTTTCCCTAAACTTGTGATTGAGATATAGAGTTGAGATGTTATATTATACCTCCGTGCGGAGATGACATGTTTATATATCTTGTTGTTAGATGTTAGATGTTATAGAGGACCCATACAGCGTTCTACCGTTGACACTGTGGCATAGGCTGGACGTACCCACGTTCTCGTGTCCCTAAATAGGGTGCGGGTCGTGACATATTTTTGTGGTAGCCCTTGCAGGTCAGAGTTGCAACTAATACAATTTTGTAGTGGTGCTCGACTTAGAGTGGTGCTACCGCCTGCTGTTAGGATATAGGATTAGGCAGTATAGAGAGTTACTCAATCACAGTTAGGACTATGTGAGAAGATTACTGGGATGACCCTTGAGAATCTCATTATAAACTATCTCGAAATTCGATTTCGACAGTTTCTGTCTACTTTCTCGTTCATCGTTGAATTTGATTCTTGGTATTTATTATTGACTTGATTTTCTACCAAGATAACATTATGGCTAGGTTGCCTCAGTCATGGAATCTAGAGTCTTCTACAGCCATATTAGCTGGTTTGACGATGAGATAGAGTCTAATTTTGGATGTATTTCTCGGGTGTGGAAATTTAAAGTTTTTGCAGCCAAGCTAGCGGCAATGAGAAAATTTTAAATACCATGATTCTAGAGGTATGTACCTTAGTTGTGGACTCTATGGATTATCGTTGTTGTACTTACTGGCGTAACGAGGATTCTGGTAACATGGTTCTGGATAGACGGATATGGTTATCAGATTTCAGAATAGATACCATATAGATGGTGCCCTAATATGATGGAATGGAATATCAGTGTGGATGTTACTTGAGTATCATGGATTAGATAGAGAGAGCTAGGCCACCTATAGCACAGCACCGTTCCCCGCACCATTATAGGGATATACCCCAGAGGGACAGGGCTGTTATGCTGACAGTCGAGTAGACCGACGCTACGGGTGACGGGTTAGCATGTATTTCTTTCCTGTTCTTCTTTCCATCTTGTTGTGTGATTCCATTAGTACCTGTCAGGATATTTTATGCTGTGATAGATAGTATCATGAACCTGATCAAGACCATGATATCACGACCAGTAGGACCACAATTTGCATCTTTTAGATATAGTTTTCTTGACCTTGATTGTTGGGGGTTTAACCTAGAAGGAGTACGGCCATCTTACTTTCGAGGACGAAATTTTTTTAAGGAGGGTAGACTTGTAGCACCCAGTTTCTAAAATAAGGGTAATTTTGAACTTTTGAATATTTTAGTTATTTAATAATGATATTTAAACCATGTTATAATTTTTGGTGATTTTTAATTAATTTAAAACTATTTAAAACCATGAATTGTGATTTTGATGGTTAACTAGTTAAACCCTAGTTTTGCTAAGCCTAGAGACTAACCATGACCAAAGGAGGCTAGTCATGTGATTAGGATGACTAATTACTACTTTTTAGCCTAGGGGTATTTTGGTCATTTGGACAATTTGGTAAAATTATATTTTGCATAAATTAAATATTGTGCTAATCTTTAGTTAAGCCTTAACCTAGAATCTTAGCCTAATCTAGATTAGCCTTGAGCCTAGACTCTTGATTAGGATAACCTAGTAAAGACAAGATTAACAATATCTAGATATTTCATAGTAGGATATTTACATATTGGGATATTTATGAAAAAGAAAGTCTTATGACTAATTGAACCAATAAGAAGGCTTGGAATTGGATGGACAAGCCCTAGCCACTCATCTACATGTAAAACTAACCCTAATTTATCTAATGACCAGCCATCAAGTGCCCCCCTTCCTATAAAGAATCCTTAAGAACACCCTTATCTCTTTTTACCTCTACATAGAACCATAATTTGTTCTTCCCCAAACTTGAGAGCTTCCCTCTTGATTTTGATCTCCATATCCCTCCATTCTTCTTCCAATCTTCCATCATTTCTTCTCATTCAACCAAGGAGGAGGTGCTAGCAAGGATTGGGAGCAAGGAGCAAGGAAGAGTGTCCATTTTGGAGGAGCTTTCGTGTTGGAACCGTATCTTTTCAGTGTATCATTGGGATCTCACTTCCAATAGTTATAACCATCTCTTTATTTCAATTTCCCATACATTTTAGTTAGATTTGAATCCATAGGATCCACCCCCAAGCGTGTACAACCATTAGATTTTAATTTGAGGCTCTTTGGAGTTCTCTTTAGGAAGTTTGAATAGGTTTGGTGTCCTACTTGTGGAGTTTCCAATATAGGACACCCCATGTGTTTGTGTTTATGTAAATAGGCTATTTTATGGTTTAATTTCAGTTTTAGGATAGTTAGAATAAGTTTTATTTGGATAGCTATGTTGGTATCCAAGTATCTTGGCCTACATGTGTTTCTTTTGTCCAAAACAACCCAAATTCGTCATAATTTTTATCCACATTTTTAGTAGCCAAAGCAACTTAAAAATGCCATAACTCCCAGCTCAAGACTCCGATTAATCTTTTGTTTTTAAAAAAAGAACCGTATCAAAGTTAGCTTTCCAAATATATATTTTAATAAGCCAAAATCGTTCTAAAACATTCTATAGAACTGTTTGAGTGTCAGCTGTATGAAAGACGAACGCGTTTCGATGTTTTTGCGATTCCGGGAGCTTCCGGACACGAAAATGCGATCCGTTTGAAGTTTTGGAAAAATAATACGAAGGGCTACAACATACTTTAATCATAGAATTTAGTGAATGCCCAATTGGTACAGTCTTAATTTTAAGTAGAAGAGTGACTATATGACATAGGCATTTTGTGTAACCTATGAGCCTATGTAGTATGGACATCATGTGAATGTAGGTCAAGAATATGTATGATATAGTACATATATGTATATATATATATTATTGTTATGTAATATATGTTAGTATAGTGTGTGTGTGTGTGTGTTTGAATGAGATAAGAATGTGTGTGGTTAGTGGAGAGAAGTGAGATTGATAGAGGATATGTGCTAGTGTGTGTTTGATGTTGTATAGATGGTAGTGTAGTGTGTGTGTTGTGAAGGTGAGAGACTTGGGAGGATCATGCCATCCTATTTGACTTGAGGCTAGTATGGTTTGTTGAGTGATTTGTGTTTTGGTTGAGTGGTAGTGTGTTTGTATATAGATGTGTATGGGTGTGTTAGAAGAGAAGGGGATAGATTTGGTTTATGTGTTTGTGTGTGTGTTAGTATTGGAGTGGAGACGAATTTAGATGTTGTATATATGGATATGTTAGTATGTTAGTGGTTATGTTAAAATCTATGTAGAGGTTAGAGGTATCTTAGAAGTTAGATAGTGATATCTATATAAGTTAGATAGTTAGTTGTGTTAGTCTATGTTATTGTTAGTTAGAGATGACAAATGTTAGTTGGTTAGAGTTAGAGATGGATATATATACATATATATTATGGTTAGATATTAGTTAGTGGATGTTAGTTGTGTTAGCTTTCTAAGTTAGAATAGATTGTTAAAAGTTATATGTTAGAATGTTGTTAGTTGAGGTATTGGTTAGATTTTGATATGTTAGATATCTATGATATGCTAGTATTAACTAGTGTCTAGATGTTGGAAACCTATAGATAGTTAGTATCCTACCTTAGTATCTTAGGATACTAAGAGTGGGGTCTTAGAATAGTGGGTATCGTAGGATACTCAAGTTAGTATCTCAAGGTAAATGAGATTTACCTTTACCTTCAAGGTAAATGAGTTTACCTTATAACCAAGGTAAGGTATCAAGATACCAAGATATGGTATCGAGATACGAGGGTAGAGTGTTAGAACACCTTAGTACGGTATTGAAGGATAAGTAGGGTGAGGGTAATGTAGGCAAGGGTATGGGTTAGAGGCTAAGGTAACGAGTTTACCTTGGTAGGGTAATGGGATAAGAGTTAAGATAATACCTATAACTAAGATATGAGTTTAAAATGTTTAAGATATGGTTAGAAATATGATAGCTTGGTTGGTAATGGTTAGGAATAGGGTAAATGACTTCGGGTTGACCCCATTTGACCAAGGTTGACCATTTTGACTAAAAGTCAACCAAAAGTCAACTTTAGCCTAAAATTGACCAGAGTTGACCAGTTGACCAAAAGTCAATTGTGAGTCAACCATTGACTTAGTTGACCTAGATTGGACTATGAGTTGACTAAGGTTGACCATAGTTGACTATTTGACCAAAAGTCAACTGTAAGTCAACCTTTGACTTAAATCGACCTTGTTTGACTTTGTTTGACTTACCTTGACCTAATTTGACTAAGAATCATGTAGTTTGCATTATAGATTTCTGTTATTACAATTTGAGTACTTTATAACCTGTTTTACACTAATAGGACTCTATGACACCAGTTCGAATATTTATTCATATAAGTCGTACAGGGTGACAGGCGAGTACATTCTCTGATCGTTTTATACTTATCAGGACTTATATTCTTGCTCTAGATTACTTTACTTGATACTAGTACGATTATTATCACAGATTGGTACTATATGGATCTTCTCTTACGATGTTATCTCCATTGTGTTCAGCAGATACATATTGTGATGTGCGTTTCACGAACATATTATATTTATTGTACACCCCTATTCATGTATACTCATTGTGCATCTTGTACTCTCATGATCACATGAGCTTCATGGAGAAACTATTGTACAAGGTAACGTAACTAGATTGGATCCTTGTGTATTGGAGGGTGAGTAGGAAATGGTTATGTAATCAAATCCCATTGTACAAATATTATATAAACTATTGTATATGTCCATTGTACACTTACGTATGATGGAGTTACCATTTTTATTGTATAACCTAACCTGTTTACATAACCATATTGTGCTCTAAATCACTAGTACTTGCAGTTTTACTTATCTTGTATATATTTTCAGTTATAAATTCTCTCTCGTTTTCATGTACATCTTCTTACAGTTCATGTATATTACTCTTTTGCATGCTTTATATTTTCTAACATGTTATGAACTGCGTGAGATGTATTGTGCTCGCTCATGTCCTGACTGGACCTGTTGAAAATATTACAGATGATGATGGTGACTATCCTACTTTCTATGGGACATATGAAGGTGACATTCAGGAGCCTGAGGAGCATTTAGCTCAGTAGAGGGTGCCTAGTCTAGTCTAGTATTTATAGCTTTCAGTTTGTATCGGATTGTTCCGATTGTTAGTTGAGACTTAGTTATATTCAGGACTTGTATTTATTTGTATTGAACATCTATTTTGTGTGGTGTAATAACTCTATTTATATTCAGTTTCTTCCTTTTATCTGATTTAATATCGTGCTCTATCTTCCCTAGACTTGTGATTGAGATATAGAGTTGAGATGTTATATTATACCTCCGTGCGGAGATGACAGGTTTATATATCTTGTTGTTGGATGTTAGATGTTATAGAGGACCTATACAGCGTTCTACCGTCGATACTGCGGCGTAGACTGGACGTATCCACGTTCTCTTGCCCCTAAACTGGGTACGGATCGTGACAACTATCATTATACATTGAAACACAATACACAATACAATATCACACAATTCTTGTAGAAGAGGGTTTGCATGATTGTGCTCATCTTCCAAGAACACCCCTATCGACTTTCCAATGTAAACCAGAACTAACCTTAACAAATTCTAAAAGGCCTTTATATAGGCGACTAACTCTAAAGTAATTATAGACAACAACAACATGAAAAGTAATTATATCAATCCTCAAAAAGTAATTATATTGCTCCACAAAATTCAGTACATATAACATGAATAGAAGTAATATTTAGTACTTATAAAATAAAGAGTATCCAAACTAGCTGGTACATAAAACCAAGAGTAATCTATAAATATAAAATGATGATCAATTGCATATGCAGCTCCTGTCTTGAACGTTGTAGATCCAAAGGAATAGGAATTTGCTGCTGACCAGGAGAAATCAAGTTGACCGAGTTCGGGCAGAACTCTGGCCGAGTTCGGTCCCATTGGTTCTGGTTCAACCTAAGTTGGTTTTGGTTCAATTGGGTTTGGTTCGGTTCAAGGAATGAATCAAGATAGGTTTTAGATAGACTTTTAATTGCCATTGATCCCGACTCACAAATAATCTAGACTCAATAAATAGAAAAATACAAAATAAATGTGAAAAACTCAATGATGATGAACTCTGTATTCTTCATTTCTTTTCATATCAAGATCGGAGTTAAAGTCAATTATCGAAATCGGTTTGACTATGGCTAAATGTGACAACACCTTGGCCATCTTAGTATGACTTTGAAAAAAAAACATGATAGCTCATGGTATTTAAGTAAAACAAAAAACAAAATTTGCGGTAGGAAGTTGCTAATAAAATAGTTTATGGTAGCATATTGTAAAAACTTGAAACTTCACAACTTTAAGTGCAAATTAGCCACACAAAAAAAAGAAGAAAGAAATGTTGCCAAAAAACCATAGTTTGTGATGCACCAAACAGTCGATCAACTGAGGTAGGAAAAGATAGATAGTACTTCAAATGCGATAGGAGCTATACAAATCACATTATTAATTATTTACAGCGTCCTATAAATAGAGGATTATTCATTTTGGTTTGCAAGCAATGAGGATGCAGCATAGAGCACCATTGAATATTTGAGTTGTGGAGAGTTAGGGAAGACTAAAAGAAGAGGCAAGGTTTGCGAAGAATAGGAAATTACATCACATGGGGCCTGGTTATTCGGTTCTGGTGCTAAGGAATTTGAAGACATATAGCAATGAAGAATGCAACATTAAAGCATCTACAAATTACTTGTTGGTGTTTTGCCTTGGATAGTCCCACATTGCTCACACCAATTGGCGAGTATCTCTATATAAGGCTTTGCTTGCATTGAGATTAGCACATGAGGTGTGGTGAGCATATGGGTGCCATGTTGGAGTATTTTTCTAGTGGAATGAAGGCTAACTCCATAAAGAAAATATTTATGCTTTTTGTCATGCTCATGGGATTGTTTCCTTTGGAGCTAAGCCCCGACTAGGACTCAGGCTCAAAGGCACAATGAGGAACTTTGTTGGCGCACTTTGTGCGAGTCGCATGGGCTCGACGCATGGATGAGGTAGGGGTGGGCTAGGCGCGGGCAAGGCATGACTCTGCATGGTCGCTTGCGCTCACGCTCCTACGTGCTGTGCCTATAGGCTGCTCTGGTTCGTGCAAGCCTGTGTGTCTGTGCGCCTATGCAGTTATTAGGCGCTAATTGGCAGATTCGGGCAGTTATAGAAAGATTGAATCAATATTACAGATCTAATTTTTGTAGAATTTCAATTTGATTCAGTTAAATCTTTTCATGATTCGTTCCTATCTTTTCGTAGTCAGTGTATAGTCAGGATTAGAGTTAGTGTTTTAGCCCAACTCTATAAATACTCTCTTCATGCCTTCTTTGATGAATGACTCAAAAATTAAGAGACGAAGAGAGTTGAGAGGCCGCTGCCATTGGATTCTAAGAGTCCTACGAGTTCAGTTAGGAGATAACAAGCGAGCGTTCTAGAAGTTCTCATTCATACTTGCTGGTTCCTGGGAACACATCGCAGTAGGACGAATCTTACTTTGAGCAACGGTGATCTTCATCACCTAAGCAGAGTTACGTCTTCATCTTCCTCCGTCTTCGAGACAAAGACTTCAGGATCTTTTAGCGAAGCAATTCTCGAAAGTTCCTCATATACAGAGTGTGCAAGCAAATTCGTTTGCAGAATCACTCAATTCACTTACATTCTACCATCTAAGATCTGTTTTGGGAATAACAATCTCAAAGCAAGATCCAGATCCAATGGAGAACAACCGTGCAAACCTTCTTGACACAAGTTTCAACATACTTGAGAAGTTTGACGGGAGCACTACAACGTCTGGAAGAGAAAGGTCAGTCTTAATCTTCAACTCGTGAGCATTGATTATGTGTTGACAGATCCTGAGCCTTTAATTCCATAACGTGAAAATGTTCGAAGGGTCGCTTAAGCCACTGCTTTACAGTTGAAGCGGACGAGAGATAACAACCTCTACAAGTTGCTTATCTTGAACTCTATGAAGGACTCTCTAGCGGAGTCTTACAGTAAGACAGTCAATACAAATGATGTCTGAAAGTTTGTAGAGAATCTCTACAAGACAGATAAAAACAGAAATAAGATCCACGTGACCGAGAAGGTCTAGAGGATGCAATTTGAAGATGACAAGACGATGTTGTCTCAAGTCAAGGAGTTTCTCAAGTTACGTCAGAAACTTTAGGATGACTATATGTCCTTGGTCGATGCTTTCATCGTCGGGAGTATAGTCGCCAAGCTCCAGCATGGGTGGAGCAACTTCATCGCGGACATGCACCATAAGAAGATGAAAGTGGACCTTGAGCACCTCTTATACTGGATTCTTGTTGAAGACGAGTTGAGGGCTCAACTCAAAGTAGACACCTTGTCCAAGCAGATGGCTAAGGCCAATATGGTGTAAGAAGAAAACTTTATAGGAAAGCAGAAGGCTCCGTACTAAAAGAAGAAGGATGTTCACCATCTGAAGGTGAAGTCGGCTCAGTTCATGCCCAACGTCTAAAGAACCTGTGACTCGTTTCAATTGTGGCAAGAAAGGCAACTGGAGGAAGGACTGTAAGGAAAAATCTAAATGAAAAGAGTAAGGTGAGGCTAACTTTGTTGCTATGATTGTGCAGATTGACTCAACAGGTGTTAACATGGACTGTTGGATAGACACTGGTGCATCGTGCCATGTTTGGTCAAAGATGGAATGGTTCACCACGTACAAACATGTTTCTAAGAAGGTTATGGTGGCGAACCAGACACAAGCTGAAGTACTTGGGATCGGGAAGGCGGTACTGCAACAGGCTTCGAGGAAGTCGTTTATACTTCAGAATGTGAAGCATACATGTATCTGCTATAGCCAAAAACCTAGTCTCAAGAAGTCTGCTCTGCAATGCAGGTCTTAGGATGGATATTAACGTTGGTCAAGTTGTTATGTCTTATAAAGCAACATACTTCGGAAAGACTTTTTGTACTGAAGGGATTTCAAACTTCAACTTGTAGCTCCAATGGAGATTATAAATGCAGTCTCTTCTTCTGGTTTTTCTCTTGAGTTGTGGCATAATGGGCTAGGACATGTTCATTGTAAAAGAATAAACAAGAAGTCTAGTCTAGGTCTTATCTCCAAATGTGGGGGTAAGGAGTTGGAGAAGTGTGAGGTCTGTGCCCAGACTAAGATCACAAGAAAACCATTCAAGCGGGTAAACTGAAGTACATATCTTTTAAAGCTGGTTCACTCAGATATCTATGACTTAAAACATTTCTCCACAAAGCCGAGATAAAGTATTTCATTACTTTCATCGACGATTTCTCAAAGTACGCATTCGTTTATCTGTTAAAGTATAAAAATAAAGCGTTTGAGAAATTTAAAAACTTCAAGGCTGAAGCCGAGCGTCAAACCGGACAACAACTCAAGAGACTCAGAAGTGATCGAGGTGGAAAGTATAGGTCTCATGAATTTACATCGTTCTACAAAAAATATAGAATTTTCAATGAGGCGGCTGCTCCGTACTTACCTCAATGAAATTGTGTTGCAGAAAGGAAGAACAGAATGTTAGTAGAGATGATGAACTCAATGCTCATGACTGCAGGACTTCCAAATTGCTTCTGGATGAAGCAGTGCTTACGGCTACTTTTATTTTGAATAGAGTGCCGCATGCAACTTCCGAAGCCACTCCTCATAAACTCTGGTTCAAAGTCAGAATCAACTTGAATGTTATTCGAGTGTAGGGGTGCCTGACGTATTTGAAGCTTTCGGATTTGAAGATTCAGAAGTAGGGAACAAGGACTACGAAGACTATATTTTTGGGTTATGCTAAGAAGAGTGATACTTGGAGATTCCTTGATATTGAGTCAAATCATTTCATTAAATCCCACGATGCAAATTCTTTGAAAACAATTTGTAAGGCACAAGAACATTGTTTTTGTGAACATTCTGGGAAATAATATAGATACACAGGAGGCTCAAGCTCCTAACAAAGATGTAGTCTAAGAATAAGTTGTTGTTGCAGAAACAATGATTAACAGAACTCGCAGAACCTGTATCTAAGCAAGTGAAGAGACAAAAGGACTTAAGAGAGGATTTTGTCAAGCAGATCCGTT
>JANAVB010012599.1:277500-467458 GCA_029216955.1 Iris pallida | reverse complement strand
TCCACAACCTTGCTAGCAATGCTCCAGCAAGATCCTCTCCTTCCTACGAGCAAAATGGACTTCGTTGAGGTGAAACGAACTCCGGATGAGAAATCTAGGGTTTTTGGAGAAAGAAAAATTAGGGTTTTCTCTCTTGGAGGCTAAAGTTTCTACACAATAAAGGGGAGGCTGCCTATGGCCAGCCAGCTATAGGGGGGTTAGGGTTAGGTTAGCACATAGGCCTAGGCTCCCTAAGTCACTACTAGAAAAAGGCTTTCAAAAGGCTACTAGAAAATGACTTAAAAATTCATTTAAATCATTTAAGAATAACTAATAATTTCTAAATTAAAATCTAATTGATGAAAAATTAATTCTAATTATGGCATTAGGTTTCTAGTCATGGTTGGCTGAGGTCAAACCACTATACTACCAAAACACCAATTCAGCTACCAATCAACCGCACAACAAGCAATTTAATTAATAAAATTCAAAGTAATGCACAATGACTAAAATACCCTTAGCTTAAAAATAGGTAATTAGCCAATCTAGTCACATGGTCGAGTCTCCTTGGTCATGGTTAGTCTCTAAGTCAAGCAGTCTCTAGGGTTAAGCTAGCAATAACCAAAATCACAATTCACCCATCTAAATAATATAAAATAAATAAAGAAATCACCAAAAATCATAATATGATTTAAATTATTATTAAATAATAAAAATTGCAAAAATTTAAAATTACCCTCATTTCAGAAAAGGGGGTTACAAGTCTACCCTCTTTAAAAATAATTTCGTCCTCGAAATTAAGATGATCCTATCCTTCTAGGTCAGATCCCCAATAATCATGGTCTTAAGAATACTTATCTAAATCATGCTGTTGAAAGGATATACAGGGTTATGGCAGGTAATCAGTCTGGGGTCTCACATCTAGCCATTATAGTCATACTAGATCAAAAGTAGTCCTAAGTTATCAAAACATACAAACAATATGGTGTACAGTAATCACACTACGCCAAAATAGCATTTTCGACAGACCAAAACTGTCGTAAATCACATTAAACGACAGTTTTGGCTTGTCAGAACATCCGTCGTTAATAGCGCGTCCCAAAATTTAAACGACAGTTTTGGACTGTCGTTTTATAGCTGAATAAAACGACAGTTATTATCCGTCAAATAAAAACGACGAACTAAAACTGTCAAATAATCTGTAAATTGGTCTGCAACTATTTTTACTTTTTCAACAGGTAAGGTCTGTCGTTTTTTGGAAACAAAATTTTAAAAAAAAATCTCAATTCATCCATATCAAATATATTTAAACATATTTATCCTCTATATAAAACTGAAATATCTCTGAATAAAATTTCTTATAAACATCAACAATGGAAAAACTCAATAAAAATTGCATTAACTACTAAATGTATCGAGTTTAACATAGCAATTACATCAAAAAACAAAAAGTAACTCCAACGTTTCTAGCTTACAACAATTTCATTCACGTGATGAACAAAAAGATAATGTTATTGCTAGCTTACAATCTCAAGTGTAGTACAGAAAAAAGAGAAGTTCAAAACCTCACAAACTGAACTGAATATTTTGGCGAATGAATCATTTCCCCAACAGTAATATCATCAAACTTTTCGTCTCTATCAAACAGCATCTTCAAAAGGTAAGTCTTTATGGGCAAGGTAGACAGATCATGTCCCTATATACAAAAAATAATATAAGTATAGAATAGTTCTTGATTTCCCATAAATATTCAAAAAAATTCTACAAAGTTGTATAACTATATAACAAATGATAGAAATAGATGATAATAAAAAAAATAAGTATAACCGTAGACATGTCTCTAAGAGTATATTAAATGTCAGCTCAAAATGAGTATAAAGTAGTATTAATTTTGTCACATATTACATGTGAAGTTTGCTAAATGTGGTGAATAACCTAATTTTCTAGAATACGGTCTTCTAAAATTAGACAACAGTATCTGTGCCGAGGTGGCAATTGCATTATTCTTTCTGAATTAATAACAAAAAGTGACTGTCAAATATGGCTATAATTGGTAAAATCAGCAAAAAAAACTGTTAATATGCAGTTTAACCAAGTCATTTCAAATTAGAGAACCTAAATTTTTCATATAAGCATCAATTAACCTGTCAAGAAGAATAACATCACGTGAATCAAGACACAAACTCAATTCATAATCTTGCAAGGACATGAATGGACGATCACGTCCCACATAACTGTCTGTTAGAAGGTCATCCATGCTACAAAATGATTATGTACTAATTTATAGGATAGAAATGAAAATTCATCAGCAGGTTTTTGGAAGTTAGATAGCTTAGGGTTATCACATACAAGGGTCTATCTGAGATGAAGGCAGGCTCAATAAATTGTGAAGTCCTCGTTGGCGTGTCCGTACCATGACATTTTCTCGTGATATTAACTAATGTTCCAGAATAACTTCAGGGAAATTGAGAACAACAAGTATGAATAAGCAATTGAATTGACTCAGGGAGCACATACCGGGACCACATCAGCCAGAGTTTCAAGATAATCCATGGGATTCAAAGTAGCAGGGGCATTAAAAGGTTCCCCATCACCTCTACAAAAGGTTAAAACATGATTAAAGGCCACTGCATTTCAAGGATCAAATTCAGCATCTAAACTAGAGAAGGTAAAAGATCGGCAGACTTTTTGCAAATGATTGGTTGCTTCCTGTGAACAGAATCGTGGCTGGGCACAATCCTGTCTCTTTGCAGGAACCATCCGGCAAGTCGTCAGATGTATCCGAGCCAGAAGTAGACCTCGCGACACGATATTCGGGACGAGGGACTTGGAACAGTGCAGGCCACCTTGGCGGGCTGGGCAAGGGGCAGGTACCAACTTGGTCCAGGGTCGAGTACTGGATCCCGCACATGGTCTCGCACTTGCCGTCCCCATCGGTGTCGATGCACTGGCACCCACACCGGTTTCTTGGGCTTGTCGAGCTCGCTGTTTACAAGATTTTGAATGACAACCAGCAAAACACAGAGGAACAAGGGGAATGCTATGATGCCAATGTTCGTCTTCATGTTCCTTTTCTGAGAATGAGGATTGGTTGTAAGTATACCAGTTCAACAACAATAACAAATCCTTCATCCCAAAAATATGGTTAGCCAAATCAGGATTGCCAGGGATAAAAATAATATGCAATGAGGGTTCTTCAGAATGCATCTCAAGCAATTCAGTGGAGAAGCTGCAAAAAAGGACTTTATATTTATACTTTTGAAATTCAAACACAGTCCAGTCAATGAAAACAATAAACTAGAAAAAACATTTAAACATCGTAAATATAAAAGAAGCATGTCAAACAAGCAAATACTTTATCACAATTTTTAAGAGAATAAAACATTTCACACCTGGAGATTCTGCATATCCGTATAGTCGCTTGCTTTTTCCTAAGAGATGGCAACTTTTCCTCATCCATTGAACAACTTGAATGTCTACACAGTATAAGTTCATCATTTCAAAATTTTCCAACCAAAAGGAGGATTAAATAGAAATGGAAGCAGAAAATTCATGTTCAACATTTTGACTGAAACGTTTATTTCAAAATAAACATTTCTTAATACTTCTGATGAAAAGTATCAGTGGCTGAAATTTTAAGCAATGCTAACTCCAACCATATATTGGTGTTGTTATGGTTCAACAATGGGCAAAGGAAGGTTACAAACGATATTCCAGTTCCCTGCTAGCTTAATGTGTTGAACAAAACATAAAAAAAGGATAAGTGATTCTAAGAATTTGGTTTATCAATGAAATTCCATCATCGTGTGTATCACTTTGTGTGACGGATACGGATCCGGGTCTCGAGAACAACTCTCCATACATAAGTGATTCTAAGGGCTTGCCTTGTATTGTTGTGGTACTTGACTTTAACAATTTAAGGTAGATATTACTAATGTTAGAGACGAGATGACCCTCAATAGAGCTGAATGGTAGAAAAGGTTCATGTAGCTGACTCGTAAAACTTGGGATAAAGGCTCAGATTATGTTGTTACGGTACCTGAATTGTACAATATTAAGTAAGCGGCCTAAACTACCAATCAGCCTCAGGTTTCAAGGCAAACTTCATTATCTGCAACACATGGCTTGGCTCAAAATTTGGCAACAAGTCATAGAAGGGCAGACAAAGCTGACATTTTCATAACATTTTGATCCATTTATGAGGTGAGGGTGGGCTGCCAAGTAAAAAGTTCGGAAGATACATAATATCACTATAATATGGTGGTCACAATCAATTGATTGGTTTTCTTATCATAGAAAATAACTTCTTAAATGTATAGCTTTTCTCCTTGGCATGAATTGTTTGCAGTATGTATTGTTTGTATTGAGTATTACTCCAGTTTACTATTTTTAGTGATTTATGTCAATAATTGTGCCGGTGCTTCCTATAATTGGTTATATTAAATGGACATGAATAAGACACGATAAACATGAATACGAGATTTTAATATCTTGCAAGCCTATGCCTCTAGTGTACACCACTGTGCTCATATTTTAGCTGCCTACTCACAACATGCTTATATGATCAACTACAACACAGACCAAAATATGTTAATCTCAGGGTGGAAAATTGCTCATTTTACTTCAACTATAAATGTTACCAGATACCTGAGAAACACAAACAACCAAAATGGCATCACATCCATATTTTATCGTATCAGAAAGGGCTACTCAGTATTCCCTGTGCCTATATCGTATTTAGTCATATTTGTATCCTCAGATATTAAAATGTACTTATCAATAAAGAACATAATAAAAGAATCTAAACATGTGAGGATGCAAGAGGTAATGTGTAGTGTAGTAAGCTAATTGAGAGTGCAGTGCATAATTCATGTGAACATCAAATCAGAATGCAGTGAAGGTTATGCAGTGATCATATGAAGTGAATCCAAGGCAGTGGCCAATATGGATGCAATGCAAGGATATCTAATTATGCAAGGTATGTATCTCACTGAACATGATAGCAGGACACATCACAGTTCATCAAATGGACAGAACAATTACCTAGGGACCAAATATTTAATGAATCTATACAATACATTACACCTGGTTCAATCTAATCAAGATAGGGCAGATACCTATACGAAAGGGATGTGAATGAATCAAGCTAATGAAGGACAGGTAAAATTCCCAGACTGAACTTATTAAAGAAGATTAAATCTTCTCAAGTACCACTTGACTGTATCAATAGAGGAATAGATGGATAAGGGCTCGACTGGATCATAACTCCAGGTTCAGAACATAAGCAAGGTCTGAACAAACATATGTAGCACAAAGTCTATACCAAATTCAAAAGGGGGACAGACCAAAACCCTGCTACTATGAATAATGGGTCCTGCTATAGGATACTCTAAGTTACTTACTGATACTAAGAGGGGGAAGGGCTGAACACTAATGGGACTAAACACTCATATAGGGGCTAACATCTAACACACACTCTTCTCTCTCTCCCTAACCTCTATTACTCTAAGACTTGATACATGGAGTAAACACAAGGATTGGTCAATGCATAAGAAACTGATACTCAAACCTGGACTTTTATCATACATGGATAATCTGGGACTACTAAGGGTACTTGGGGACAATAGGAAATGTAGTCAAGAAAATACATATATGGCTAACCTATGTACTAGACACTCTCCTCATCTATACAACTGCTGCCCCCTCTTACTATGCAATAAGGAAACGAACAAGTCCCTGCGCAACCCAAGGCCAAGGGAAAACTAGTACATAAGTGATTTGAAGGTTAACCAAGATAGGATGATACTCGAGTAACCTATTCTAAGGCAAGGATAATTTGAATGAGCAGATACTCCAACTCATAGCATAATAGAGGTTAAACATAACCTGGACAGACAATGTTTCAATAGAATGTTACTTGGTGGTGCAGAATTATATCTGAGTTTACAAGGGAAACATAAATGACAGAACAAGACATTGACTATTGGGGATTACTGAACCCAGGACAGTACAATTTGGTTCCTAAAATTGAAAACAGCAAAGAGAAACAGGACATAATAGTTGCTGATCAATCAACAAACCTCTTTCGCAGCTGGGTCTTCTAAGTCCGAAGAAAGAACCCAGTCCACAACAAGTTTCCTATGGCACAATACATAAGCATGGAGAAGGGCCTGCCACCATTTCATATATAAATAGTTAATAATATACGTACCTTAAATTGAAGTGAATACGCCTAGAAAATATAAATCATCAGTGAAAGACATCAATTTGTCCAAAAGTCCAATTCATCATACATATATACTGGTACATGTAATTAATTGGTAAAAAAAAGACCCAACCACATGAAAAAGTACTATGACAGCATTGAGGCAACATTTTAGACAACAACATTAGTGTGTAACATGGATAAAACCCTAGTGATAAACCATCACCATATCGTTTATAGTTTCAAACTTAAGTGCTCAAACTATAAGATTTGATTCATATGCAAATATTCTTGCAGCTTTTCAATGAAGAATATATTAAAATACCTGGCTGTTCATATGGATGACATAATAAATAGAGATTAGAACAAATCTTGATTAATTTTCTGCGTCAAGAGGTTGAGGCCTAGACTGATATTTTGAGTTACAAGTTAAAAATTACAAATTACAACTACAAGACTGAGATAGAACTAGCCTGATGAGAGGCTAAGTTTATTTCAATGAAGCATGGTCCATGGACTAGGCCAGGAAAAAGGATAGTTTATATGCTCTGTTCCTACAGTCATGAACAAAAGCAAATGGTTGGTTAGATAAGATACTGTGATATAAACAGCCATAATTTGGCAATTAGTTAGATTCCTTGATGACAAGTTACAACTGAAAATATAGGTTATCCTCAATAGTAAAGGAATGTGCCAGATATTTGTTACATCATAAAGACTAACGATATTTGAAACCTGCATAATGAAATCCACACCCAATTTAGTGTCAATAATTATCTTTAGTAGTCCTTGACTCCTTTTCTAGTCACCAGTAATCTATTTACAGTACCGGAACATGGCAAAATTGCAAGAGTTTTTCTTTTACATTTTCGTCCAGTGGCTGTTCAAAGCATTCAAATGATTAAAATGACACAAAAATGATGCAACATAGAGATCTAGAAGCAGAAAAAAATGTATAAAGGGGCAAGCACAAACCGAGGTGCTTCAGCAGGCTAAAATATTTGGTGTCAATCCATGTCCTCTCAGCCTACGTATACTATTCTGGGTTGCCTTAGTTTTCTACGTGGAAGCCAAGGTATTTAATTTATAATTCTTGTAGATGGACAAATGAATGGTTACTAGTAAATATTTATTTCAATACCAGAGGAGAATCAATACAAGTAGTACAAAAAACATCTTACTATATATATACAAACATACCTGCTCCCCAACTACATTTAGAACTGGAACGAGACTGACATGAACCAAGGAGAAATTGCCAAAACCTGAAACATGGGGCATAAGAAAATAACTTAGTATATGAGATAATTAAAAGATTAGACTAAAATGAGCCAATGCAAAAGTTTCTCACAACACGGTAGGAGAATTGCCCTAGTGCTTCAATATATGGCACAGATTCCACATCACCTGCATCAATAATGTCATTGTTGTTATTCCGTGAGAGGATCATGAATCCTGCACTACATACTTAGAAAATTACGGAAGATACCTTAAAAAATAAAAATAAAAAGAAGGGCAGAAACAATACTAGTATGTTTCTTCTTTGTGAATAAGCAATTAGAAACTTGAAACTAGAAATATTATCACCTATAGTTCCCCCCCAATTCTATAACACAAACATCAGCTGGTCCATCTTTGCCATCCACGGGTATTTGTGCAACTCATTCAATCCACTCTTGACTGACATATGTAATGTGTAGAACCACCTTAAAGAGAAAATAATAGGACTAGGCTAGGATCAGAAAATGTATATCCATGCATGATCCTCTTAAAGGATCATAATGAAAGTGGCGTTCATGAGGATATGCACCTGAACTATTTTCCCTAGATAATCTCCCCTTCTCTCCTTGTTAATGATAGCCTAGCATTGGTCACAACACAACGAAAATATAGGTAAGTTGTTTATTAAACCTAACTTTACTAAAGACATCATAAACAACTTCGGAATGAACTATCATTTACAAGCGAGAAACCAATCTACTACATGATAGATCTTTCCAGTTCTAACGTTGTGGTCAGGGGTTAATTTAATGTTCAAGAATTGCTCATAGTTTCCAAGGACCAAGTCCACCTTCAAATCAAAAGATAAGACACGAAACTTCATTTAAAGAATACTTTCTCAAGAGAAAAGTAGCTAGGTTTCTGTGAAATATGGTCAAATAACTGGGACTAACAAAAGAATGTTATGGAAAATATTGCTATCCAGAAAATTTTACCGAAGAAACATGTAGCTAAACTATTAAGACATAAGGCTTAGGAATATGTAAGTATACTATATGGTTCTAAAGCATAAGGGATAAAATTGTTTATTTAACTATAAAAAATAAAAACTGTGCAAATAGAGCTTTAAGAGAGATGTGATGGTTAGAAAAAATAAATGGAACCATTTAAGCATTCACTGAAAATCTCGTAATAGAACACTTAAATGACCATATTTTAAAAGAATAACACATCCAAGTAACAAACCATTTAGGCTTCTTTCGCACCTCACCACCATCATCTATGACAAACGTTTCACCGTGCTCAAAAGGCAACATTGTTCCTGCATTAGTGTTCAAATATGGATCTGCAAATTCCCATTTAGCATAATAAGCATCCTTCTTAGCAAGCCAAATTAACAAACAAAAATTAGAGAGAGATAAAGTTGGATTAGTTATTAAAACTACATAGGATTAGCAACCTATATTGACAATATAGGATTAGCAACCTATATTGACAATATAGGTTGCATATTTAAAGATGTCGAAGTGCTTACTATAGTATACTACTACGACATGAACAACACCGACTACTAATACTATACCATTGACAAAATAGATAAAGCACTAAGATGGTAACATGTAACAATGTTGTAGAATATAACAAAAATTAAAATAAAAGTATCTGAATGGTGAATATGCTCATGCTCTGCGGACCTAGGCTGGTTTTTTGGACAGAGGGAATCAGTAAATATCACCATTCTAACAAAATTGAGGCCAAATAGAACCGTAATACCAAGCAATAATAAGGAGAAGAGGGAAAGTGTGTCTGTGCTTGTGTGTGGTGTTACCGATTGCAGGGAACGAATGCAGCGCCATCGAGGTGAAGAACGCACAAATCAAAACCCTAACCCTAATATTTCAAATCAAACGAGTGTAGGTGGCTTGGTAGAGAAGGAGACCGACGTCGAGATGGTAGTGTGGCAGTGGTGATGGCGCCGGTGAGTGTGGTAGCGGTGGATGACCGTCTCCTGAGGGGTGTGGTGGGAGTGAGGAGAGAGGAATTGAGAAGGGGGAATATACGCGGGTTTAGGGATTTTTAGAAAATGGTTCCAGCTGATGGGGCGCGGGGTTTTGGTAAAAAAATTGATAGCCAAATTTCCAATAGAGGAGGGAATCTAAATTTTCAATGGAATTTTGAGAGTTTTAGTCCGTCAAATATAAATAGATTATTCTGGTGAAGTGGATTTTAATATCAAACGACGATTTTAGTCCGTCAATAATGAAACGACTGTTTTAATACGTCATTTATAGACAACTCTAATTGTCGTAAATTGTTCGTTTTGGTGTAGTGTCATCAAGATAGGATAAGGTATAGGTCAAGAACTCACCTCTACTAGGTCTGGTAGCTGGAACTCTCTCCTGGAGGTAGGCCTCGACTGGGGGCAGGTGTAGTAGGACAGTCTCGTATCTTGTGTGCAGCTGACCCACAAAATAGGCACAATCCTAGTCTCTTCCTGCAGTCCTTCCATACGTGTCCAGGCTTCTTACAGAAGGCACATGTAGGCAGTCGCTCATCTGGCCTCTGCTGGACAGAAATCTGAACTGGATAGGCTGGTCTAGGCTGGAAGTTGGGGTACTCCTGAGGCTCTGGGTATATACTTCTCCTCACCCTCTTGGGGCTAGGCTCTCCCCTCGAATGCATGTAATCCCATAACAGTTGGATACTGAGACTTTACTCTCTCATAAGCTCAGCCTGAAGTCTCTGTACCTCCCACGCATCCTGAAAAAGTCTGTAAATTTGAGCCCCATCAGGAATGGCATGGGGTACCACTCCAGGAGGCAAAGGGAGGCCCTCAGTCTCCGGCTGAACTGCAGCCCTCTCCTGAAGGATAGAAGATAGGGGAAAACTCTCCGATGAGACTGCTAACACCTCCTAAGCAATAGAAGGGAGAAGTACAATCTCGATCTCATCCGGAATTGCATCTTTGCACTGGAGACAGACTCTGGTCATGTGTGCCATTCTGGAAAAGATAAGGAAGATAATAAATCATCGGACTGTAAGGTAGTCTATCATCCTATATGAAAATTGGTGATTATAAAAAATAACTAAGAATTGACTATATAGGGTTACTATTTTAAAGATGATCAAAATTAAAAGTTTAAAGCACGACTGTCAAAAGCATTGAAATCCAATACGATATACATAAAAGAGAATTTAGTCTCGACACGATCTAAGTTGATCAATCTCTGGGTAAATCAAGATTTGGGCAAGATAGAGAACAAGATCATCGAAGTCTGAGCACGACCATCCAATGATGGAGATCTAGGTCACAATTAAATTTAATTCAATTGTGTACGACCTAGGATATTAATATGATAAGGGAATGTGACCAAAGTCGACTGGTCGTGATCAAGGGAGTTAGGGTTCAATAATATTGAAAATTTTAAGGGATAATTCAAGGATATGGAATAAGTCAATTTTCTCTTTTTGATAGGGAAAATAGAAGACGAGGTTTCATAGGGAAGTCAAGTTAATCATCTCTCTCAGAAACTATCAAGCTTATCTAATCATGATTTGCCAATCATATCTTTATCTCATAAGTCCAAATATAAAAATCAACCTTTATATGACTACCATCAATAATTTATACCCTTTCGTTATGAAGATTGGACCTTGTCATGATCATCATAGGCTCGATTCTTAAATTCCAAAACATTACTCATGAAGCATACCCTTTTATTTATTAGCACTTAGTACTAACCACTTAATCATCCTTAAATCCAAATTCTTCTACCTTGTCTCAAATTAGATCAGAAACCTCTAAATCAAGTTTTATGAAATCCTTGAACTTGTTTAAATTACTCTCCTCGTGTTATTCAATCTAAAACTACTAGGCCTTACGAAATTATTCTCCATTATAGAATCAACCTTCATATTTCCTTTAATGTACACCCTCAAATATTATTCTCCATAAAAATAAAATTTCTCAAAATTTCTATATTTTCTATAACTCAAAAATCCCTGTGTTCTTTCTGTTCTTAACCATTTTCTTGCAATATCTTATTCAATTTCGTATTGCCATCGAATATAGTTAAAATCTCTTCTCCGTTACTAAATCTCTAAATTTAACATCATAGCCTTAAAGTGAAACGTCTCAAGAATCAATAACTAAAATTTATCCAAGTCGTTAAAACTAAGTTGACCTCGAATATCCTCATCAGTTAGGAAATACATCTATGAATTATTTATATCCAAAATATTTTTCTATGTGTGATCGTTCCTAAATTGATAATATAAATCTCTTGATTTCCTAAATTTAACATCAAAGACCAACATTTTATATCCCTACCTAAATTATCATGAGATAACAAATTGTATCCTTTCCAAGCTAGATGATTTACGTCACTTCCTCAATATTTCCAAGGTAAAAAGGTATGGAGATTCAAAGGTTTTAAAGTATAGATGACAGAATTAGTTACGAGATAGGTGATTGATGTAATTGGGACAGAGTTAACTAAGATAAGGAAAAATAGGAATACAAGAAATAATGGCAAGAAAAAATAATGATAAAACCTATTCTTGCTCATCTGTTCAAAGGAATGAACAAATTTTGAGATATAATCTGATAACCATACACGTCTTCCTGAAATCATGTTGCTAGAATTTTGCCACGCCAGTAAGCATAGCTGCAATAGACAATAGAGTCCGTAACTAAGGTATACACCCTATAATCATGTTAGTTAGAATTCTTACCTCGCCAACCGGTATGGCTGCAAGAAAATCTAGATTCCATAACTAGGATAAGTATATCTAAATCAGGCTCTACGTCCTTGTCATGCTAGCCAGTATGACTGTGATAAATCCTAACTCCACAATTAAAGTAGACATTTACCTTTCTCAATGTCCTTATCAAGTATGTTATCAGGTTATACCCTAAATTTCAAAATAAAATAAAGATATATATATATATATTTTTAAACAAAACAATATTTTATTAAATAAGAAGCTAGGCTCTTAACGAATGGTACATGTGCCAGGAACCAACAACACAAAAGCCCTGAAAAACAAAGTGGAAAATACAAAAGATTGGAGACGTAAATTTCAAAATTACAAAAAATTTCGAAAATAAGGGTAGTGTGGGCTGACAGCCCTATAGAGAGATGGCGCGCTGTCCGAAGCGACGGGAGCGCAGTCCGTTGTCACGCAGACCGAAGGGGTTTTTTTTTTCTTTTTTTTGAAAAATTGAAAAACGAAATTCAAAAAAATTCAAATTTCAAAATTCGAAAAAGAAGAAACAGGCGTGGGGCACATGGCCCTAGGGCGGGAGACAGGCGCACTGCCCAACGCGAGCCTGCATTCCAAAGCGACGCGCAGCTCGAGGGCGCGCTGTCCAAGGTGGGCGCACAGCCCGGGGGCGGAAGAGGCGGGCCAGCGCGGCTTCCGGGGGCGAGAGCAAGAGCGTCGGCCGACCGCCAAGCCTGCGGGGAGCGCTACGACCCGGAGTTGGGGGGTGGGGTGTCCGACAGCGGAGGAAAGACCGTCGCCGAGGGAGAGGGGGAGAGGACTAATCCGGGGAGGAGGAGAGACGGGGGGAGGGGAGGCTTAGAGGGGGAGCCGAGGGGGGGCTGTCGGTGGAAGAAGGGCCGACCGCTACGGAGCCGGTCAGCGACGAGAGGGAGGGGCCTCCAGTAAGCGCCGGAGGGAGCGTCGGAGGCCGGAGGTCGGAGGAGGGGCGGCGTGGGCCGGGGACGACGTCACTGTAGGAGGCTGCCGCGTAACCGCCGGAGCCTACGCGGAAGCAGAGGATGGGGTTGGGGAGGGTGGGGCCGCACCATGCCCGCCGAAAGCTGACGGGTGGTGGCCGACCAACGCTGGGCACACCACATGGGCCCAAGATGGGGGGTTGTCGGCGCTTGGGGCGAGGGAGGGAGGAAGGGTGGTCGCCGACGTGGAGGACGGCAAGAGGGGCGCCGGAGGGTTGGAGGAAGACGGAGGGTTGGAGGAGGAAGACGGCGCTGGGGATGGGTAGCGGAGGGGGGGACCCAACCCAGCCGGGGAGAGGGTGGACGTTGCCGAGTCCGGCCACCGCAGGGCTACCGCCGGAGAAGCGACGGGCGCCGGAGGGAAGGAGGAGGAATGCGACGCTAGGGATGGGGAGCGGAGGGGGGGAGCCAGCCCAGCCGGAGGGAGGGTGGACGATGCCGAGTTCGGCCAACGCAGGGCAACCGCCGGAGGAGCAGCGGGCGGGGAGTGCACTGGCGCTGGAGGAGGCCTCCCCGACGAGACCTAACCCGTCCCTGGCGGAGGGGGGGAGGCCGAGGGAGGACCAAGGGGGTCAGCCATAGGGGAGGGTCCGGGCCACCTCCGCCGATGCCGACGGCGCCGAGAGCGCCTCGGGCGGCGACGGGGCCTGGAGTTAAGGGGATGAAGGAGGGAGGTGGGGAATCCGGTGGGGACGAGACCGGCGGCGGTCCAAAGAAAGACGCCTGGCCGGCTGGGTGGACCACCGGAGGAGTAAGGCGGGTAGCGGGGTGGCGCGGCCTGCCCCGGAATGCCGACCGGCCAGAAAACCGGCCATAGGAGGAGGAGGGTAGGGGGAGTGGCGAGCAAAGGGACTGCCACTCGGCCAGGGCGCCCGGCCAACTTCTCCATCATATATATATATATATATATATATATAAATATAAACTCAAAGTCAACAACTAACATCAAGATTCAAACTCAACAATGAATCCATCAAATCAAATTCAATAACAAAGAATAATGGATGAATCAAATCAGGGAAAAAGATTTCAAATCGAAGTTAAAATAGGATTCTCAAGTGTCGTCCCAGGAATCTCTCAAGGAATCCTAACTGTGATTGAGTATCCTCTCATTCTAACACTTTAATTCCTATACTCTATAGCAGTCTCATAATAGTCCAACTAAGTCACTATACTACCACGACATCGCACTAATACGAATCTGGACCTGCATGGACTGCAGCGATGAGATCGTGTCTCCATAACCATCCTGAAGATAGATCAAAACAAGAAGCAATTATTGGCCCAACGATTATATCAGGTTTTTAAATATGGCTAATCAGTTAAGTTTAACATAATGATGTCACTAATATTCATATACTCACTATCATGTTGCTACTTAAACTTAGCATTGTCCTAATTGTCCTATATTATATTTCTATGCTTGTATCGTTCTACAATATATTTTGCTGGCCTAACATGTATTTGTAGACATGCAGTAAGCATGATCAAACATGATCAAACCAGGACATAGGCAATGAAGAATTAATGATGGGCCAAAGACGGCGTCATATAAAGAGATTTCTTCGAACCGCCTAGCGACCTATCCGGGGCCTCGCATCGGGGGTTCCGCTGCCCGGTCAGCGGACAGGGGTCGAGGGGGCAGCGCCCTCCATCGGAGGTTCGGAGGCGAAGCCCCCGAAAGGTATTCAGATTTCCAGATCTGCTTATCTTTGGACGACTGCTGTCAAAGAAAAAGACGTCTTCAGGACTGCGCAAATATCAGAAGAAATGCGTAATCAAAGGGCACTTGGTTTTCCTACTTGTTCTAAGTCTGTAATCTTCATTTTATTGAGTCTAGGAGAATGTGTACGTTGAGTCGCACTGAGTCATCTCATCCCCTAGACATATCTCTCTAAGCTCTACCATACAAACAGACCAATTCCTGAACCAAGCCCAAGCTCCACCAAAGCCCAAAGGCCATTTGAATATTCTGCCACCAAGGAGGCAGAGTTTGGGCCGAACTCTGCCCCACACAGAGTTCGGGCCGAACTCTGTCCCCTGATTTTCAGGAACTGATTTTTAGGGTTACCAATTGCTAGCTGGTACAACGACCATATTTTTGAATTTTGAGGACAAAATTCTGGCCGAATTCTGCCTTCCAGACTAGTATATATAGGGCATGATTTCAACCATTTTTATTATCTCTTCATCATCTTTCTATCTCTCACTCTCAATCATCTAAGCCTTATACTACCTAAGCCTTACTCTTCCAATCTACTAGCCACAAAATTTTCTAAGCCCCAAGGTGCTCAAGTGCGATTCAGCTAGAAGTTTTTGTGCAAGAGTTGAAAAGAAAAGTCACTTGGACAATTCTAAGTTTCGCCACCTGCGAATCTGTAAGAAGTTGGCGTGCTCTTCTGAGTAAAGGCACGTGATTGTACACTATTTCATAAATAGAGGATTTCAATCCTGAGCTAGAGTTCTCAGGCCTGGACTAGTCCTCCACGAGGGAAACCAGGTTAAAACTGCTGTGTTTGCTTATGCTCTTCATATCTTTATTTACTTTCGTATTTCTCTCTGATTTTTTTACTATCATGATAGTTGTTTTGTGATTGTGATATAGAGTTAATTTTTATTTGGTGATTATTGACACAAACTCTATTCACCCCCTCTAGAGTTGCCTACACATTCTTTCAATTGGTATCAAAGTAAGGTCTCTATTGTAAGGCTTAACATCCTTAGAGTAGATCCTTATTTATTTGTGTATGGCATCGTATTCCTCCTCCTTCGATAAAGAGGATTTTACTTCTAGTAGCATAGACAATCATATTTCTTCTAAATGCAAGAAATGCTCTAAGTGGAAAGCCATGGCTAACCAATCCTTAAAGTTTGCTAAGGCTTTTCATTCTACAAATGAAAAACTTTCAGAAAAGGTTATTCATTTAGAAGAATCTAATGAGTTTTTGAGAAATGAAAACAATGTTTTATTATCTAGACTTGACTCTCAAAACTCATCTTGTGTTTTTTTAAAGAGTTTGAATGATTCTTTAATTTTAAAAATCAATTCTCTTAAATCATCAATAGAAGATCTTAAGAAGCAAGCACATGAGCTAAATCATTTGCATGATTCTTCTATTGACTCTTTAAAGAAACAAAATGATGATTTTATTTCTAGAATTGCTTTATTTGAAAAAGAGAATTATTCTTTAAATGCTAAATTTGATTCTCTTACTTGTTTGTATAATGATTTGCTATTAGAACATGATAGTCTTAAGACCAAATCCATGCATGCTCACTCTAGAGATATTCATCATTCTAGTATGTCACATGTTCATAATCATGCTCATTCCGATACATGTGCACACACTAGTATTAGGTGCTTCTATTGCTCTCGTATTGGACACATGAGTGTAACTTGTCCTATTCGTAGGAGTTTTTCTATCAATGCTAGAGTAAATAGTATATGGGTCCCTAAAGCTAACAAATATGGATCCAAGTTTATTTGGATACCAAAGTCTTCACCTAATATTGTAGGTGGAGCTACTTGTATTAGGACATAGCACCGAGGAAGCGTGTTGGTGGTTGCAAAGCTCAAAGGTCATCTTCCAAGCAATTGTACCAACAAAAGTGTGGCCACTAGAGCCACTTTGGTAACATGCTAAACGATTCTCTTTAAATGGTTTATATTTGTAGAATTTAGCATGTTTTTCTTGATGTCTTGCTACTAGCTCACATTGACATCCTTTGGTTGCTTATTATATAAATCAATGTGAGATATAAAACTAGCATGCTTAATTTTCTTATTATTTCTTATTACTTCTTGCCGATTTGTATTTAATATGTCATATTTACCTTAATCGGTATTTGTGAATATATGTGTTTAGCACAAGCTTCTTATCACTTGATAAGTATATACTTATACTTCTTTCTTGTGCTTGCATAATATATTTATTATCGATGATCATATTTTTTATCCTCTTGAGAATCAATTGAGTCTCTGCCCAATAAAGTTTATTTATACATTTTTAATTTGTAATGGCTTTCAATATTTATTAATAATACATGAATATATTTATTTTTCTATGTAGTTCATGTATTTCTTATATTGACATCTATTTTTGTATAAATATCTCTTTATGGGCATATGAGTTAAGCTCAAGTTTCATATTATTTTGAAGAGTATCTATTCATACTTTTGCTTACCTCATACTTTAGCTATTGATTCTTTTGACCAAATTTGTGTTACCTCATCTTGAATCAATTAGCTCCTTCGTTAAAGTCGTCTTTTGATGATATCTTATTGGCTTTTAATTGTTGACTTTATGGATACATGCATTTTAATTGATTTTTGATCTTTTTATGTATGCCTATTTGTGATATATATGTGAATATATTAATGATTCCTAACTTCTGATATTTATTTGTTTTACTTCTTCAAGTTAGGATGTTGAGAGAAAATATTTATTAGTGTCTTGTTCATGACTTTTATGGAAGTTCTTTTAAGAATTGTTTGGTTTTGTGCTTTACCTTGTTAAAATTATCGTACTTATTAGTGCACATTTTGAGCATGTATATTCTATATATTTTTCTCCATAAGTGTATTATGAAAATATTTGTTTTGAAAATATTCTTAGCAAATTTTGATGGTCATTCTTTGATTATTTTTTGGGTATTTACCATTCTTATACTTAGAATTTTTGGATTTTGATGTTGTTTGATGATACTGCGTATATTCCTTTAAATCTAAGTTCTTAAAAGTAAAGAACATTTTGGGAATAAGTCGAAAGGATCCTTCTGTCATACAGGTGTAAATAGCCTGAAGCGACACGGTGCACTAGTCTTCGGACTACCGCTAGCTGGGAACCGGTCCCTACAGCTAACCCAAAGTGATCAACACTTTATAGACTTAAGATTTATTAAGGTCTACTTGCAACCATTATCTATTTCTGTATCCACCCCTAAGTTCCAGAATACTTCATCAAATTTAGCCCAATATTTTGAGCTATAAATATTTTATTATTATTGCCCAATGTTGTTTTTGTAGCACATGAGAATACATATAATTGATATATCATACTTCTCATGTATTTAGCTACTATGGGTTGAACTTTTTCGTTGAGATTTTTCCATTTCTAGAGAATACACTTTCATAATGGTTATAATTTTGCATTCTCTAGATCAATCTATTATTTTATTATCTTGGGTTAATCTCAATATTTGACAAAAAGATTTGCTCTATTGTGTTTTTATGAACATCTCTTTTGTCCTTTACTTGATGAGAGTCTAATTCATTTACTTGCTATCTTATACTCTTATCCTTGCTTAACAAAGAGTATATAAATTATTTTGATCATTTAAAATGTATTGTCCTTATTGTGAACTCTATGCTTAAGCATGTATTTTTAGTGTTAGTGACTTAAGATTTAATGAGTACATTTATCCTGTTAATGGCTTGCCTCATTAATCTTAATTAGTTATGTAGCTTGCTTATTTATAATGTATTGATTAAGCTACATAATTTTTGTTCACTTTCACTCATCTAGCTATCTTCTTGAATTTCAATCTATATGTGATATGCTAGTTTACAAAAACAAGATTTATGATTTTTCTTGATGAGATTTGTATTCTATTTTAGATACATATGTTTGGTCTTTAAAATTAGTTTGACAATTTTTTTATCTTGTTTCCATTAAGGTTTGTGATTCATCGCTTTAACTTCCTTCCATACTAGTCATTGGAAAGCATCTCTTAAATTTCTCTCATCTTTTGAGTCATGATTTTATTATATTATCATTTCTTTGGAATAAATTTGCAATCATTTAAATAAGATTGACTCTTTTCTATATTTTTCATTGATTTGTTTATATGGTTTTTAGATGGGATTTATGACGGATCATAATTATTTATTGTTTTACTTTATGAATGATCCTAATGATTGAGTAGTCCTATATTATCTAATTATGTGGTTATCAAGTTAATTTATTACTCTACTTTGACTACTCATGGATTATCATATATGCTCTTTGCTATTTGAACTTCATTGGTTTCTCATTTAGTATTAGCAAGGTTGGATTATTACCTGTTGATGGGTACATATGTGGTAAAACATACATAGTCCATGCAAAGCAATAAATTGGTTGATCATTTCTTAATTAGATAATCATGGACATGATATTTGAGTTTATTTTTTGTTCTTGAGCTATATTTTGACTTTCATCATGATTGTTTTAATTGACTTTCTTCCTTTCATGATGACATTTTTCTCAAAAGGTAACATGCACTGATCTATCATATTTCAATATGATATTCTTCTATATAGGTTAGTGTATGTCGTCTTTTGATTACATGTGCTAAATTGAAACATTCTTTTGATTTCTCATCTTTAGTAACTATTAGTGGATATATCTTCTTGACTAAAGATGGTATTTTTTCGTTCTATGACATTTTTATAGCCTTATATCATTTTTTATATCATAAGTTATCATTTTATAGACATTTTTATAGCATTGAGCAAGGGGGAGAAATCAATAGTTGATTTACCCCTAGATCTTGAAGTTATCATATTTTGCTATAAGTGCTTTGGAACTAGATACGCATATTTTAAGGGGGAGCAAATAAATTGGTTTAATTCATTTATACCCTTTAATATGTCGTATACGTAGTTCATCATTGATTTTTTTTATTTTTTTATTAGGATACTGATATTTTGTGAAAAGTTTATGAGAGTATATGCAATTGTTTTCATCATATTATTTCTCTTTTATATGGGTCATCTCGTTAATATTTACTTTCGTATTTTATCTTGATGACTATTGTGCTTTCTTTGATTTGGCTTTCTTTGTATGTTTAATTTGGCTTTCCTTGTTAAGGACTTAGCCAAAATTTATGATTTTATCTATATTGGTAATAGTTTGAGGGGGAGCATTTACGTCGACTAAATTTCTCTTTCTCAAACATTTTTCTCCTTTACCTTCATGTTTATCTAAAGGGTATTCAAATAGCATGATAATATAATTGAGTTCAAATGCATGAATTTTGGATAAGCAAATAGATTTGCAAATAATGAGATCATTTTATATCAATTGCTCTATTTTACATTGATCATTCCTTTATTTTGTTTCACTATTTATCTGTGGACAATTGTAACTATCATAGTTTCATTGATCAATATTTCAAGTTTATATATTTCAATTGATATCAAGTTTGTCTATTTCAATATCTCAATTGGTATCTTTCTTCTTTGATATCTATTATTTACAATTATCTAATCTCCATGGTTTTATTGTAATTTTTTTTCTTCCAAAACTAGAGCAATATTTCATATCATACTATGTTTTTGGATGTCTTTCTTGGATTTCATGTCGGTAAACTATCTATTGATTATTTTCAAATTATTTTAGTTTTACCAACTATTTGTGTTTTGACAAGCTATTTTCTATTTGGCACTCTACATTTTGGTATGTAGTTTCTATACTTGTCTTTACACACTTCTCCCATTGTTCCTCATTTAGTATATCTTGATCATGATTGTCTATGCCTTCCTCCTTTACTTATGCTTGAGTTTGGTTTATCTCTTATTACGGGGGAGCTTATTTTTTTGATCATGTCAAAGGAGGAGAGATAAGTTTAAGTTAGCACACAATCTTCTAGTAATATGTGTTTATTAGTGATACATGCATCTATCGTATGTCTTAAACTTAACCGATTTGCCATAATAAAAAAGGGGGAGATTGTTGGCCCAATGATTACATCGTATTTTTGAATATGGCTAATCAGTTAAGTTTAACATAACGATGTCACTAATATTCATATACTCACTATCATGTTGCTACTTAAACTTAGCATTGTCCTAATTGTCCTATATTATATTGCTATGCTTGTATCGTTCTGCAACATATTTTGCTGGCCTAACATGTATTTGTAGACATGCAGTAAGCATGATCAAACATGATCAAACCAGGACATAGGCAATGAAGAATTAATGATGGGCCAAAGACGGCGTCATACAAAGAGATTTCTCCGAACCGCCTAGCGACCTACCCGGGTGTCACGACCCGCTATCTAAATTGTTGGGCCAGGCCGAGTTATGCCCAGCCTACGTTGAGATAAAACGTAGTAAGCTGTTCTAAAGACAACAGGATAAGACTAAATGTGCTAACAGTTCTATAAGTGAAGAAGAATCATAAATGCTCCAAACACAAAAGTCGTCGTATATAGTAAAATGTCCAAGTACAAGTGAACTGAAAGGTAAAACTGGATACATGTCCAGTGACAAAATATGTAGCCTAATACATGACCACACTAAATATCCCAAACAGCTAAGCAAACTAGACGAGTCTCCCCGCAGGAACATCCTCGTATGGCAAAGCCGGGTCCTCGGCAGTATCTCCATAATATGGGTCGCAGAGTAACTCCTCCTCAGTAAGGACACCTACAACGTTATCCTGTCAGGACGGGAGCAAGTACTGAATCTAGCAAACTAGCATATGAAACATAAAAATGAACATGTGAGGAATAACTGGAAATATGGCATCACATAGTCTATCTTGGCAAGGACACATATGTCATAGAGACAGATGTATATGTAATATTTAAAACTGTAGCAGGTACGTGATCGGTCAATAGATGTACAATGTACTGAGGCACAATGTAAATAAAATGTACATACGTACAAGTACACAAGCATAGGTGTACATCTGTACAGAAATGCGGAATAATGGCCTACGACGCAGTATCATATAGAATGAACTTTGCTCGGTACGATAATGGGGGCATGATCACGTACTCAGCTACTAGTTTCCCCATAACCCATATTCTATCATATGAGAGATACATAAAAACTGTTCTAAGCTTGGTAGTAATTGGAAGTACAACATATGACGTTTTAACTTGCTACCCCAAGGATCAGCATTTAACATGGTGGGTTTTGCAGTTCATTTATGTGACAATATGTAAAGTTCGTAGAAAGTACTTGCCTCTAGCAAAGCAAAACGAAACAAGCTGCGATAACAGTGCTATGGATGTCCGGTAACTCGTCACTGTAGAAGTAAATACAATAACTTAGCTTTTACACTAAGCTAAAATACTAGGACACTAATTGGTGAAACACGACTTGTGACTGGACACCTAGCCAAAATGATGACTTTGGCATAGGAGACCAATGTGGGATGACACACTACTTTAACTAACTTTGTAGGGTCTTTACACTAGTGAGATGTGGGGTTCAACACGGCTAAACTCAAAATAACACAAAAAGCTACAAGTCGTAATTAATCAATAAATAAATCAAATGATCATTGTGTTCTAACAATTTTAGAGATAGACAAAAAGTCTAGTTTTACTTAAAGTAAAGTATCAAAGTGATCCTTGTTAATCATAGAAATTTATTATAATTTTTCTGGAGTTTATTTACCAGTACAAATATTTATAAAAATCAGTTTTCCTACGTATACAGAAAATGAGTTTTTGATTTCATATGCCAAACTAGTGGCAAAATAGTAAATTAAATTCTACAAAATTATACTATATTAGATAAATTAACATAGTATCTAAATACTATTTTTCCAGAATTTTAACAGTACTTTAAGTATTTTTAGAAAATCAAAAACAACATTGCACACAATTGAAATTAAATAATTAATTATCTGCGTATTTTGTCCATGTATATAATTTGAACCAAAGCTCAAATACAGGACCCAAGGCCATGAATCAAGTCCAATATGACTTGTACAGGTCTTGAATGTGTGAAAACACATTTGGACCCAAAAATCCATGCTAGGCTTGGACACCAAATGGTTGCAGTAATTTAAATACACTAAAAATACAATTTGGTAATAGTACAAAATAAATATTATTATTTTAATAAGGCAAAATTATGCATAGTAAAAATATACATACATATGTAAAAAGTACATATATCTATGTATAAGAAAAATACTTAATTTATATATATATATATATATATATATATATATATATATATATATATATATATATATATATATATATATATATATATACAAATATATATATATATAAAACATTTAATTATAAAGTGTATACATAATAATATTTATATACACATGAAAATATATATATACATATACATATATGTATATAAATAAAAATATATATCTAATATTTACTAACCATGAAAATATACACACAAGAAAATATATACATATATACATATATGTACATAAATACATATATATACATACATACATATATATATTTATAAAGTACTAAAATAAAGTATATATATATATATATATATATTATATATATATATATATATATATATATATATATATATATATATATATATATATATATATATAAACAACATATATATATATATACATAAAATAGTATGTAATATAATACATATATATATACAAATATATGTATACATATATATAATTATATATAAAAACAAAAAAAAAGAAAAAGAAAAAGAAAAAGGAAAAGGAAAAGGAAAAGAAATAGCAGCACACACAGGGGGGGGACTCAAACTCGGCCCAGCGGGGGGTCGAGTCTCGGGTGCGGTTGGGCTGGCCAGGGGGTCAGCCCGAGCTCAGTGTTAGGGTTAGGACTTAGTTTATTTTACTTAGGTTTTGAATGATTAAATGATAAAAAAAACAATACAGTCCTGTGTCCTGACAGTTAGGGACACAGGTATTTACGTGTCTGGATCGATTCGACACGCACGACACGAGTTTTACGTGTCCAGCTCCATACTTGTGCTTGCCAGGACACGGCGAACAACATATGTGGATACGAGCCTCACACGACACGGTTGACACAAATACTCACGTGTCCGGTCGTCGAAGGGGGGTTTCGGGTGTCGTGGACGGCGGAGGAGGCGTCGGCGAGGCGACGCTCGGGTGGCGCTGGGGTCGTCTCGTCGCGGCGAACCCGTTGGTGGTGGTGGTAGGGGGTGACGTTCGTCGTAGGGGCGGCGCTCGGGTCTAGCCGGAGTTAGGGTTCCGGTGGGGGTGAGAGTGGAAGATGGGGCGGCGCTGGTGGTCGTGGGGAGAGTTTAGGGTTAGGGTCTGGTCGGGGGGTGAAAGGGGAGTTTTATAGGGTTGTTGAGGCGGTCGGGGGGGCTGTGCGCTGGCCGGAAATGGCGGGGGCAGCCCGTCGTCGGTCGTCGGTCAGCGGGGCAGGTGAGGAAAGAGAGAGAGAGAGAGAGAGAGTTCGTGGGGGGAGGTCTGGGTAGGTTAGCAGATTGGCCCCCATAGATTAGGTATTTACACATAGGCCCTTCCAGTGAGTAAATGCAAATTAGAATTTGCACTCCGCAATTTAAAACATTTAAGAAATTGCAAACTGATATAAAAGTAATTTAAATAATTACAAAACTATATTAAAACAATTCTAATAATTGCAAATTAATATTTTGTATTTTGAAACTCATTTAAAAATTATTTAAAAGTTCTAAAAAAATTCCTAAAAATCTAAATAATTAATTTAAGGCTAAAATGACACTAAAAATTAATTAACACTAATTAAAATGAAATTTAAAAAATAGGGGCTTACAAGTCTTCCCTCCTTGAAAAAAATTTCGTCCTCGAAATTCACAAGGATTGAAGACCCCACAATATTCTAACATAGCAAGCAATACAACAAAATGACTAAGGCTACGATCGAAACTAACCTCTAAGGTATCAAGCGGGAACGGGTGGTTCCCTCGCAGCGGTTGGATCGAACAAGTAAGGGTATCTCTCCCTCATGTCCGACTCCCTCTCCCAAGAAGATTCACCTGGGGAGTGACGGCTCCAAGCTACTAGTACTAGGGGTATAACCTTGTTCCTCAGCCTCTTCTCTCTCCTGTCTAATATCTCCACTGGCTGCTCAGAAACTGTAAGGCTCGGTCCGTCCTCCAACTCTGAATGATCTAGCACGTGACTGGGGTCTGGAACATATCTCCTCAGCTGAGATACGTGAAAGACATCGTGAACTCCTGCTAGGTTGAGTGAAAGTGCAACCCTGTAAGCTACCTCTCCGATCCTGCCAAGTACCTCGAACGGCCCGATGTACCTGGGGCTCAGCTTCCCTCCTCGTCCGAACCGGATCGTCCCTCTGGTAGGTGATATCTTCACTAGCACCATATCACCGTCTGCGAACTCCATCGGCCTGCGACTAGCATCAGCCCAGTGTTTCTGTCTATCCTGAGCTACTCTGAGCCTGTCTCTGATCATCCCGACTTTCTCTGCTTTATCCGTGATCATCTCTGGCCCAAGCATAACTCTGTCTCCAACATCATCCCAAAAGAGCGGTGTGCGGCATCGTCGTCCATAAAGCGCCTCGAAAGGAGACATACCAATACTGGCCTGGTAGCTGTTGTTGTATGAAAACTCTACCAAGTGCAGATGGCTCTCCCAAGATCCTCCGAAGTCCAGCACGCAGGTCCTCAGCATATCCTCCAGTGTCTGTATCGTCCTCTCGGACTGCCCATCTGTCTGCGGGTGGTATGCCATACTGAACTTGAGCCTACTGCCCAACTCCTCCTACAAGCTCCTCCAGTAGTGGGATGTGAATCTGCTGTCTCTGTCTGACACGATGCTCACCGTTACTCCGTGTAGGCGAACTATCTGCTACATGTATAGCTCCGCCAACTTCTCGGTGGAAAGCCCCACCTTGAAGGGTATGAAGTGCGCACACTTCGTCAGCCTGTCTACGATGACCCAGATGGCATCCTTCCCTCCTTGGGAACGAGAAGGCCCTGAAACGAAGTCCATCGTAATATGTTTCCACTTCCGCTCGGAAATGGGTAACGGCTGCAACAAACCAGCTGGCCTCTGGCGCTCCGCCTTGACCTGCTGGCAAACTAGGCATCTCAAGATAAAACGCGATACATCCCTCTTCATCCCGTGCCACCAAAGATGTTTCCGCAAGTCACGGTACATCTTGTTAGCACCAGGGTGAATAGAATATCTCGATCGGTGCGCCTCCTGTAAGATTACCTCTACTAGCTCTCCCTCCGGCATGCACAATCGGCTGCCATGCCTCAAGGATCCATCCTCTGCTATAGTGAAGTCATCCAGCAAACCAGCTAACGCCTGGGGTCGAAGTCTGCGAAGGCTCTCATCTGTAGACTGTGCCTCCCGGATCTGCTCCATCAAACCTGACTGAATGTCAAGCGCCATCATCTGTATCACTGATCCTGGCCGAACTAGCTCGATACCTAGCTTCTCCAGATCCTTCCGTAAATGCCGATCAATCATCAGGTACCATGCCATCGGATGCCTGCTCAGCGTATCTGCCACCACATTTGCCTTCCCGGGGTGATACTGTAAATCGATGTCGAAGTCCTTCATCAACTCCAACCATCATCTTTGCCTCATGTTCAGCTCTTTCTGCGTGAACACATACTTCAAGCTTTTATGGTCAGTAAAGATTTCCACACGCTCTCCGTATAAGTAATGTTTCCATAACTTGAGTGCAAAGATCACCGCAGCTAACTCTAGGTCATGGGTAGGATAATTCCTCTCATGAGTCTGCAACTGCCTAGATGCATAAGCAATCACTTTCCCATGCTGCTGTAGGACACATCCTAGCCCCTTCCCAGAAGCATCGCTGTAAATGGTGAAACCTCCAGAACCTGAAGGTAAAGTCAGAACTGGAGCGGTCGTCAGCCTCCTCTTCAGCTCCTCAAACACTGTCTGGCAGTCCTCTGACCAGATGTACTCTGCGTCCTTCCGTGTCAGCTTCGTCATGGGTTCAGCTATCCTAGCAAAGTCCTGGACGAACTTTCTATAATAGCCTACTAAATCCAGAAAGCTCCTGATCTCTGAAACTGACGTCGGAGCCTTCCATGTCTCAACTGCAGCAATCTTCCTGGGATCTACCGAGATTCCATCTCCAGTGACTACATGGCCGAGAAACTCCACTCGGTCTAAAAAGAACTCGTACTTCGGCAATTTGGCAAATAATCTCTCCTGCCTCAGAATCCCCAAAACTATCCGCATGTGCTCTGCATGCTCCTCTGGCGTCTTCGAGTATATCAGGATGTCATCGATAAACACCACGACAAACTTATCCAGATACTGGTGAAATGTCTTATTCATCAAGTTCATAAAGACAGCTGGCACATTTGTGAGACCAAATGGCATCACCAGAAACTCGTACTGCCCGTACTTCGTGTTGAACGCCGTCTTCTGGATGTCTGCTGGCCTAACCTTCACCTGGTGGTACCCGGATCTCAAGTCTATCCTGGAAAACACCTTCGCCCCGCTCAACTGGTCGAATAAATCATCTATCCTGGGCAGAGGATATTTGTTCTTGATAGTGATGGCATTCAAGGCCCGGTAGTCAATACATAACCAGACTGTACCATCCTTCTTAGGCACAAAGAGTACTGGTGCTCCCCATGGAGAAGCACTGGATCGAATGAAACCCTTTTTCAACAGGTCATCAATCTGCTCTTTCATCTCTATGGCCTCCTTGGGATTCACTCTATAGCAAGCTCGGGATACTGGTGATGAACCCGGCACTAAATCTATAGTGAACTCCACATCTCTGTCAGGCGAAAGTCCTGGAAGATCCTCTGGGAATACATCCATAAACTCCTTAAAGATAGGGTGTGGCGGTGCTGCGTCCCCGACTGTAGCACAACAGTTCGGCTCTAGGCTGATCTCCGGCCCTGTCCTCCTGACACTGAATGGTGCTGTACCTGGGGGACTGAACAAAATACTACCCTCATGGCAATCTATAGATGCATGGGCATCGCTAAGTTAGTCCATCCCCAATATGATATCATAACCGGGGAGTGGCATCACAAAGAATCGCCCCTCGAACTCTCTCCCGGCTATCATAATAGAGCATCTATAGCTAGCTCTAATAGGCACTGGTCCTCCTCCCGTCATTACTCTACTAATCTCCGCAGTAGGTGTAGATACTAAGTGATGTTCATGCATGAACTCTAATGACAGGAAGCTATGAGATACACCAGAATCAAACAAGCATAGAGCTAGAAAAGTATGCAAATAAATATGACCTGTGATGACGTCAGCTAAGTAATCCGGCTCCGAAACCTGCTCCGGCTCCGGCTCGAGGGCTAGGCTATAAACCTTCCCCTGAGGTCCCTTCTGCTGCTGCAGATGCTGCCCAAACCTCTGCTGCTGAGTCGAAAGCAGTCCTCTAGGCTTCGCTGCTGGGCAGTTCCGAAGCTGATGGGTGGCAGACCTACAAACTAAACACTGACCCAACCTCTTCCTGCAGACGGCAAAGTCATGACCTGGTCTTCCGCAGAAAGAACATATAGCTTCCTTCTGCCGCTGCTGCTGCTGCTGCCGGGGTCCCGGGGCTCTAACTGGCGGGGTCTGATGATGTGGTGTAGGGGGACGGTAAGTCTGCTGGAGTGGCGTCGGTGCTCTCTGCTGGAAAGCCTGACGCTTGGACGGTCCCTCATGATGTACAGGAGCCGACCTCTTGCTAGATAGAAGACGCTCCTCAATGCTCCGGGCCAACTCTAGGCTCTGGTAGTAGTCAGTCGTACCGTTCGCCACTATAAGAATACCAATGTCTGGAACTAGACCATGGCAAAACCTACGGGTTATCTCCTCTGGATCTGCAACCAGACTAGGAGCAAAACGGCTCAGGCGACTAAACTCTGTCGCATAGTCATCAACAGAACGGTTCCCCTACTGGATGTTCTGGAATCGTAGCCCCATGGCTACTCTAGCAGTGGTCGAGAAGAATTTCTTCTTGAACTGGGTCTTGAACTGATCCCATGTGGCTCTCCCTCTCGCAAACAACGGCTCATTCCGGAACCAGACTCCTGCTAAGTCTATCAGCAGAAATCCTGCTGCCTCGACCTGGAGGTCATCCGACATCCTAACTCCCAGAAGCTTCCTCTCTACCGAATCTAGCCAGTCATCAGCTACTACTATGCCCTCAGTCCCTGAGAACTCCTTGGGATTCAGACCCATGAAGTCCTTGATCGTCCCTGCTCTCTGCCGTGGCTCTACATGTGGTGGGACCACGGGACGTCCCTCAGAATGCTCCATGCTCTGGCGGAGTAGGGTAGTCTGCTCCTGATGGGTTGTTAGGAACCCCTGAATCAGTATGAGCAGCTGGTTCCCATCGAGTGTGACGGAAGCCTGGGTAGGTATAGTGATAGGGGGTGGTGGAAGTATCGGGTCCTGCTGGGCCTGTGATGTGGAAGGTGGTTGTGGTATCTGGGTCTGTGGATCTGTGGAGTAGGGGAATGTGGTAGGTGGAGGTGTATCAGTCGACTGGTCAGCTGACTGGATAAGGAGGGCCCCATTCTCGGGGGTAACATACTGGGATGAACGAGTAAGTACCATCTAAATTACAAAATAAAAGGACTTATAAGGACTTATTTAAGGTAAGTAATCATATGCAAGGAAATCTAATTATAAAAGCAAACATGTGATGTATTTCCTATGTTACAATCCTAGCATTCCTCTAGGTGTTCTAAGCGTCTTTTCTAATGTTGTCTAATTACCTTAAGTTCCTAATTGCAGGCATGCTTGGTACAATAACGTAACCAAACAGTTTAGTCAGGACCTGCATGGGCCACCACTAAAAACATGTCACGACCTGCTACCCAAATTGTTGGGCCAGGCCGAGTCATGCCCAGCCTACGTTGAGATAAAACGTAGTAAGCTGTTCTAAAGACAACAGGATAAGACTAAATGTGCTAACAGTTCTATAAGTGAAGAAGAATCATAAATGCTCCAAACACAAAAGTCGTCGTATATAGTAAAATGTCCAAGTACAAGTAAACTGAAAGGTAAAACTGGATACATGTCCAGTTACAAAATATGTAGCCTAATACATGACCACACTAAATATCCCAAACAGCTAAGCAAACTAGACGAGTCTCCCTGCAGGAACATCCTCGTATGGCAAAGCTGGGTCCTCGGCAGTATCTCCATAATATGGGTCGCAGAGTAACTCCTCCTCAGTAAGGACACCTACAATGTTATCCTGTCAGGACGGAAGCAAGTACTGAATCTAGCAAACTAGCATATGAAACATGAAAATGAATATGTGAGGAATAACTGGAAACATGGCATTACATAGTCTATTATGGCAAGGACACATATGTCATAGAGACAGATGTGTATGTAATGTTTAAAACTGTAGCAGGTACGTGATCGATCAATAGATGTACAATGTACTGAGGCACAATATAAATAAAATGTACATACGTACAAGTGCACAAGCATATGTGTACATCCGTACAGAAATGCGGAATAATGGCCTACGACACAGTATCATATAGAATAAACTTTGCTCGATACGATAATGGGGGCATGATCACGTACTCAGCTACTAGTTTCCCCATAACCCATATTCTATCATGTGAGAGATACATAAAAACTGTTCTAAGCATGGTAGTAACTGGAAGTACAACATGTGACGTTTTAACTTGCTACCCCAAGGATCAGCATTTAACATGGTGGGTTTTGTAGTTCATTTATGTGACAATATGTAAAGTTCGTAGAAAGTACTTGCCTCTAGCAAAGCAAAAAGAAACAAGCTGCGATAACAGTGCTATGGATGTCCGGTAACTCGTCACTGTAGAAGTAAATACAATAACTTAGCTTTTACACTAAGCTAAAATGCTAGGACACTAATTGGTGAAATACGACTTGTGACTGGGCACCTAGCCAAAATGATGACTTTGGCATAGGAGACCAATGTGGGGTGACACACTACTTTAACTAACTTTGTAGGGTCTTTACACTAGTGAGGGGTGTGGTTCAACACGGCTAAAACTCAAAATAACACAAAAAGCTACAAGTCGTAATTAATCAATAAATAAATCAAATGATCATTGTGTTCTAACAATTTTAGAGATAGACAAAAAGCCTAGTTTTACTTAAAGTAAAGTATCAAAGTGATCCTTGTTAATCATAAAAATTTATTATAATTTTTCTGGAGTTTATTTACCAGTACAAATATTTTATAAAAATCAGTTTTCCTACGTATACAGAAAATGAGTTTTTGGTTTCATATGCCAAACTAGTGGCAAAACAGTAAATTAAATACTACAAAAATTATACTAAATTAGCTAAATTAACATAGTATCTAAATACTATTTTTCCAGAATTTTAACAGTACTCTAAGTATTTTTAGAAAATCAAAAACAACATTGCACACAATTAAAATTAAATAATTAATTATCTGCGTATTTTGTCCATGTATATAATTTTAACCAAAGTTCAAATACAGGACCCAAGGCCATGAATCAAGTCCAATATGACTTGTACAGGTCTTGAATGTGTGAAAACACATTTAGGCCCAAAAATCCATGCTAGGCTTGGACACCAAATGGTTGCAGTAATTTAAATACACTAAAAATACAATTTGGTAATAGTGCAAAATAAATATTATTATTTTAATAAGACAAAATTATGCATAGTGAAAATATACATACATATGTAAAAAGTACATATATCTATGTATAAGAAAAATACTTAATTTATAAAGTATATATATATATATATATATATATATATATATATATATATATATATATATATATATATATATATATATATATATATATATACAAATATATATATATATACAAATATATATATATAAGAAAACATTTAATTATAAAGTGTATACATAATAATATATATATACACATGAAAATATATATATACATATATGTATATAAATAAAAATATATATCTAATATTTACTAACCATGAAAATATACACACAAGAAAATATATACATATATGTACATAAATACATATATATACATACATACATATATATATTTATAAAGTACTAAAATGAAGTATATATATATATATATATATATATATATATATATATATATATATATATATATATATATATATATATAAACAGCATATATATATATATATACATAAAATAGTATGTATAATAATACATATATATATATATACACAAATATATGTATATATATATATATATAATTATATATAAAAAAAGAAAAAAAAAGGAAAAGGAAAAGAAATAGCAGCACACACAGGGGGGGGGGACTCGAACTCGGCCCAGCGGGGAGTCGAGTCTCGGGTGCGGTTGGGCTGGCCAGGGGGTCAGCCCGAGCTCAGTGTTAGGGTTAGGACTCAGTTTATTTTATTTAGGTTTTGAATGATTAAATGATAAAAAAAATAATACAGTCCTGTGTCCTGACAGTTAGGGACACAGGTATTTACGTGTCTGGGTCGATTCGACACGCACGACACAAGTTTTACGTGTCCAGCTCCACAATTGTGCATGCCAGGACACGGCGAACAACATATGTGGACACGAGCCTCACACGACACGGTTGACACAAATACTCACGTGTCCGGTCGTCGAAGGGGGGTTTCGGGTGTCGTGGACGGCGGAGGAGGCGTCGGCGAGGCGGCGCTCGGGTGGCGCTGGGGTCGTCTCGTCGTGGCGAACCCGTTGGTGGTGGTGGTAGGGGGCGACGTTCGTTGTAGGGGCGGCGCTCGGGTCTAGCCGGAGTTAGGGTTCCGGTGGCGGTGGGAGTGGAAGATGGGGCGACGCTGGTGGTCGTGGGGAGAGTTTAGGGTTAGGGTCTGGTCGGGGGGTGATAGGGAAGTTTTATAGGGTTGTTGAGGCGGTCGGGGGGGCTGTGCGCTGGCCGAAAATGGCGGGGGCAGCCCGTCGTCGGTCGTCGGTCAGCGGGGTAGGTGAGGGAAGAGAGAGAGAGAGAGAGAGAGTTCGTGGGGGGGGGTCTGGGTAGGTTAGCAGATTGGCCCCCATTGATTAGGTATTTACACATAGGCCCTTCCAGTGAGTAAATGCAAATTAGAATTTGCACTCCACAATTTAAAACATTTAAGAAATTATAAACTGATATAAAAGTAATTTAAATAATTATAAAACTGTATTAAAACAATTCTAATAATTGCAAATTGATATTTTGTATTTTGAAACTCATTTAAAAATCATTTAAAAATTCTAGAAAAATTTCTAAAAATCTAAATAATTAATTTAAGGCTAAAATGACACTAAAAATTAATTAACACTAATTAAAATGAAATTTAAAAAACAGGAGCTTACACCGGGGCCTCGCATCGGGGGTTCCGCTGCCCGGTCAGCGGACAGGGGTCGAGGGGGCAGCGTCCCCCGTCGGGGGTTCGGGGGCGAAGTCCCCGAAAGGTATTCAGATTTCCAGATCTGCTTATCTTTGGACGACTGCTATCAAGGAAAAAGACGTCTTCCGGACTGCTCAAATATCAGAAGAAATGCGTCATCAAAGGACTCTTGGTTTTCCTACTTGTTCTAAGTCTGTAAGCTTCATTTTATTGAGTCTAGGAGAATGTGTACGTTGTGTCGCACTGAGTCATCTCAACCCCTAGACATATCTTTCCAAGCTCTACCATACAAACAGACCAATTCCTGAACCAAGCCCAAGCTCCACCAAAGCCCAAAGGCCATTTGAACATTCTGCCACCAAGGAGGCAGAGTTCGGGCCGAACTCTGCCCCACACAGAGTTCGGGCTGAACTTTATCCCCTAATTTCCAGGAACTGATTTTAGGGTTACCAATTGCTAGCTGGTACAACGGCCATATATTTGAATTTTGAGGACAAAATTCTGGCCGAATTCTGCCTTCCAGACTAGTATATATAGGGCATAATTTCAACCATTTTCATTATCTCTTCATCATCTTTCTATCTCTCACTCTCAATCATCTAAGCCTTATACTACCTAAGCCTTACTCTTTCAATCTTCTAGCCACAAAACTTTCTAAGCCCCAAGGTGCTCAAGTACGATTCAGCTAGAAGTTTTTGTGCAAGAGTTGAAAAGAAAAGTCACTTGGACAATTCCAAGTTTCGCCACCTGCGAATCTGTAAGAAGTTGGCATGCTCTTCTGAGTAAAGGCACGTGGTTGTATACTATTTCATAAATAGAGGATTTCAATCTTGAGCTAGAGTTCTCAGGCCTGGACTAGTCCTCCACGAGGGAAACCAGGTTAAAACTGCTGTGTTTGCGTATGCTCTTCATATCTTTATTTACTTCCATATTTCTCTCTGATTTATTTACTATCTTGATAGTTGTTTTGTGATTGTGATATAGAGTTAATTTTTATTTGGTGATTATCGACACAAACTCTATTCACCCCCCTCTAGAGTTGCCTACACGTTCTTTCAGCAATTACTGAGAATGAAGCAAAAAATCAAAGGAGGACGATTGTTTTCAAAGGAAGACAATTAACAACAAGAATTAGATAAGAGTTTTCCTAATATGATTGAGTACCTTAACTTTTCTACTATATCCTACTGCAGGCTATAGTGATTCTCTAGTTCGAGTACTACTACAAAATTATACTAGTTGTGATTGGACCTGCATAGGCCACCACTAAAAACATGTTACGACCCGTACCCGGTGTAAGGGCACGAGACATGGGTACATCCGGCCTACGTCGCAGTGTCGACGGTAGAACGCTGTCCTAGGTCCAACAATTAACACAATCTAGAATATGCTCCAATTGGAGGATGATATATATATGGTAAAACTCAATCACAATAACTAAGATGGAATAGAAGAAAGATAATCTCAAGAGTCACAATATGAATAATAATCCCGGTGTAAACCACACCATAATAAATTTTAATACAATCACAAAGTCTCATAACTAGATAATAATAACAGTCTAATCTAACTCATGGCAAGTCCTCAACGATTACTGGATCCTGCTGAGGGTCCAGGTCACCTGTGTCAACTAGGCCTGCTCCATAGTAAGTGTTGCAGCAATCCTCATCATCTGTAATATTTTCAACGGGTCCAGTCAGGACATAAACGAATACATATCTCTCACACAGTTCATAATATGAAAGAAAATATGAAATAAGCTATAGAATAATATACATGAACTGCTGTAAAAAAATAGTAGAGAGACTGTAAAAAGAAGAACATGATATAGTAAAAATAGATATACATGATATAGATAAGAAAACTGAGCTAACTACGTGATTCAGAGCATATGTTTGGTTATGTAAACAGGCTTAGGTTATACATGACTTAAATCTAGTTTGGAGTTATACATGAATGGTGTAGATCACATAACCAAATAAATACTCCTCCTGCCCCAATCACTACACAAGGATCTGTCCAGGTTATGTTATTGCACATGAAGGTAGTGCGTCACATGGATAGTTAGTCCACATGCACACTAGGTTATATATGAAGGCTCACATGATCATGAGTGTACATGAATGTCACAAGAGTATACATAAATAAATACGAATACAATGAGTAGACGATACACATGATAAAGTACATGAGCACAATATATCCGATATATTCGAGGGTATAACATCGCATGAAGAGATCCATATAGTACTAATTCGTGATATATCGTGTCAGCAACAAGTAAACTAGTCTATAACAAGTAAATACATCCAAGCAAGAATAAAACGGTCAGAGAATATACTCGCCTGACAATCTAAGCTGCTGATGAGGATGTGTAACTGAACTGGAGTGATGTAAACCTATTTAAAACAACCACAAGTCACAACAAGGTCTAACATATCATAAGGAATGCCTACAATACAATTCTACATGATTCTAGGTCCTTCTAGGTCAAAGTCAACCATTGGTCAACTCTGGTCAAACCTGGTCAAACATGGTCAACTCAAGGTCAACTAGTCCGTTTACTAATTTTTAGGTCATACTCAAGTTTTCAAGTCATTCGGAGTTCGTTTGAGTCGATTTGGATCAAGTTTGACCCAAAGTTAACTTTTGTCAACTTGGTCAACTTGTCGGTCAACTCGACTAAACTAAGCTCACTGGGTTGATCCTAATCTGTCCCAATACCTTATGGTTACATTCAAAATCAAACCACATATATATAGGTATATTCACATTTATTAAGGTAATATATATATATATATATATATATATATATATATATATATATATATATATATATGGTGCGCAGAGGGAAAGGGTTGTTGGGAGCTCCGCCGAGCTGGCTCCGCCTGGGAGCGCCGCCGTTTTCCGGAGTCTTCCTGGCGTATGGCTGGCCCGTGTGGCCGTCCGGCCTCTTCCCCGGCGGCTCGGGCCATGCCCGGCCCCCCCACCGACGGAGTCTCCCCCTTCCTCCTATCGAGTCTCCCCGACCTCCTCCCCTGTCCCCCTCCCCTCGACGTCAGCGGCGACATCGCCCCCGGCGATCCCGAGCCAGGCGCCAGAAACCCGCGCTCCTCCCTCCGGACCCTCCCCCTCTTGGCGTCACTCCGACATCTATCCCACCGACCCTCGCCCCCCCCCGTGCCGTCCCCTTCCTCGGTAGCGGCCCTCATCCCGGCGTCCCCCGCCTTTCTGTGGCCTCCGGCCTTCCTGGCCGCGTCGGCCTCGTGGGCGCCTCCCCCTGGCGACCCCGACGACCATCGGGGCCTCCTCCTCCCGGCCACCGGCTCTCCAGCGGTGCTGCCCCCTGCCAAGGCCGCCCCCCTGTGTTTCCCTGGGTGATACACCATCGGGTCTGGCCTCGTCCGCCCCGGACCCCTCTCCTCCGGCTTCCGGCGGCCCAGAGGCAACTTCTCTTTCGATCCCCGCCGCCCCCTCCGCTTCGGCAGCGGCTTTGCTCCCGAGGCCCTCCCCTCCAGTCGCCCAGCTCGCGGCGCATCCCCCCGCCTCGTCGGCGGCCCCTCCACAGCAGTGGCACTGGAACCCCATCTATGACCCCTCGTCGGTGTCCTACCGGTCTTTCCTTTCGTCGGCGGTTATGGCTCCCCCTACGCCTCGTCGTGGGCGTCGTCCGCGCTCCCAGCCGCCTCGTCGTGGTGCCCCTGCGGCCGTTGCCCTCCCCCCGTCGGGCCTGGTGACCTTTGGGGCCACCTCCGGCTCCCCCGTGGTGTGCCTCCTGCTCCCTCCCGCGGTGCCCGCCTCCGCGTTTCATCTCCGGGTCCCCTCCGCCTGTGTCAACCTCCGCCGAAGCCCCCTGTCCCGGAGGTGGTCTCCCCCCTCTCCCTTGGCGCTGTGCCCCCTCCTCCCCTCCCCCTCCGTGATGTCGATCCCGGTGGCGCCCCCTCCGCCCCTCCCCCTCCGTGATGTCGATCCCGGTGGCGCCCCCTCCGCCCCCGGTGGATCCCCCTCCTCGTCGTGGCTCCCGCCATCGTGTCGCTCACCCTCAGGCTCGCGCTGGGGGTCCCGTGGCCCCTCGCCAGGTCCCCCTCGCCGGAGCCCCCTCCGCCTCTGGCCCCCCCGTTCGGTTGCGCTGGCTCCGCGGGTGATGCGCCACGTAGGCTAGGCCTTGCTCCGCTCCTCCGCCCCATCCCCTCCCGTCGTGGCTCCCCCCGTGGTAGCGCCGCTGCTCCCCTCCCTCGAGCTTCCCTTCCCTTCCTCGTCCTCGCGTTGGCCGGATCGCAGCGCTCCCCCCACCCTCCATGGCAGACCCGAGCTCCGCCCTTCCGTCCCCGCTCCCCACGATTCTCCCGAGGGCCGATTCGTCGTGTCGCGGCTCCCGCCGGTCGTGGCTGCCGCCGCCCGACGGTGGCGCTTCCCCTCCCCCTCCGGCTCGCGGGTGAGGGTCCCGAGACCCCTCCCCTCGGGCCACGTGCTTGGCCGGGTCTCTCGCGTCCCCTCGGGCCGCACCCCACCCCCTCGGGCAACGCGCCCGGAGCAGTCCCCCCTCGGGCCTCGCGTCTGTTCGCCACGTGCCCCCCTCGGGCTGCGGGCGGTTTTCAAATTTCAAATTTTGGTTTTTTTTGGGTCCTGCTCTTTAGTCCGGTGTAGTTCGTTTCCAGATTTCAATAAAACTTCCTTATTCAAAAACAAAAAAACAAAAAAACAATATATATATATATATTTTATATATATATATATATATATATATATATATATATATATATATATATATATATATATATATATATATACATACATACGTACATACACATATAATTATATAATATGGGACTTGAAGGAAAAATACGATAAAGGATTGCTGTGTAAATACTCAAATCTGAGATTAAAACCAAGTTCTCAACTATGGGATATATCACATATATAAATACATATACACATATATCTGTTTAGAGGAAATATATATATATATATATATATATATATATATATATATATATATATATATATATATATATATATATATATATATATATATATATATGTAGACATATGCATAATATACATAATAATTCAATTGGTAAAAGGAAAATAATTTTGAAGAGGGAAAGGAATGAAATATGAGAATAAGTCTAACTCTTACAAAACTCATCAACACATATTTATATTCATATAGTTTGTAGGTTGAAATAAATATATATTCACATATATATATATTACACATAAAGCAAAAAGCTATATATATACACAAATGGTAGAATATTAGGAAATAAAAACCAACGATCGATTCCCACCTGCCCAGAATACCATATTACTGATATAAACTCAGGAAATATCAGTTAAAACTCAAGAAATCGAAATATCACAAATTCGATCAAAATATTGAATTGAAGGAAAAAATCCGAAATCCACGTTAAGAGCCAAAATGTAAAATACTCCAAAACAACTCACGAGACTTGGCAAATACGTCGGTCTCAGCATGTGGGATGTGCTTATGTACTCGCGTGGTCGAAACCGTGTCCGTATCGTGTCTAGCGAGCGAGTATCGGGAAACCCGATACGCGCGTGAACCGAATCGATGCGAATCTGATTTCTCTCTCGCTTTCGATCCAATTCACGCGAAACTTTGCGTACACCTGGACGTACACATCCCCGACCTACTGGCCAAGTTAGCGTGCGGCTATTTGTTGTGTCTGACACGCACGCAGGGCGTGTCCGCACGCGGGTATACGCGTGTGCACAGTCCCGTGCACAGCGTCGTGCACGCGTGTCAACGAGTCTAGGGACTCGTGTGTCCCACCTCGTGTCTCGTGTTCGTGTCCTAGGCTAGGGTAGGTATAGGGCTATATGTTGGACACCTTGAATCGCGTCCACGTGTCGTGTCATGTCCACGCGAACGCCGTTTCAGCGGCGGCTGTCCCGCGTGCGCGCGTGTGGCCGATCAGTGCGATCGCAATTTCTCCCTCGTTTCTCGACGAAACTTCACAAAACTTTGGGAGCGTGTTCTCAGCCACGGCCCCCACCTACACGTCAAATTTTATGTGACCACGTGGCTTGTGCATCGAGAAATTAACTCCGAGCAGCAGGACACGCGCACGGCCTAGCGTGCAGCGCGTTCGTGTCCAGTTTGGACACGGACACGTGTCAGATTCATGTCAAAACTCATGGGGTCGTGATCCTCGTGTATAGGGCTACCAAAATAAATAAAAAGATCCAACAAAAATCAGAATTAAAACCATTGCAACATTTCATCAAACACTTACAAATATAACCCGACACGTGTCCGATACGGACACCAAACGAGTACAAAACTGAACGAAATTGATCCTACAGGTCAGGGGTACCTAGATGCACACTACCATAAAGAAAAATCAGGAAGAACAATGCTAGAATTGGATTTACCTATTGAGAATCAAAATCTCAATGTGAAGGACTTCCCGAGCGCTCCAACGATCGAGTATCCTCAAGCTAACGCCTCCACAACATTGCTAGCAATGCTCCAGCAAGATCCTCTCTGTCCTACGAGCACAACGGACTTCGTTTGAGATGAAACGGACTCCGGATGAGAAATCTAAGGTTTTTGGAGAAAGGGAAATTAGGGTTTTCTCTCTTGGAGGCTAAAATTTCTACACAAGAAAGGGGGGCTGCCTATGGCGGCCAGCTATAGGGGGTTAGGGTTAGGTTAGCACATGGGCCTAGGCTCCCTAAGTCACTAATAAAGCCCAAGTCCAAAAAGGCTTTAAAAAGGATAATAGAAAATGACTTAAAAATTCATTTAAATCATTTAAGAATAACTAATAATTTATAAATTAAAATCTAATTGATGAAAAATTAATTCTAATTATGGCATTAGGTTTCTAGTCATGATTGGCTAAGGTCAAACCACTTATACTACCAAAACACCAATTCAGCTACCAATCAAACCGCACAACAAACAATTTAATTAATAAATTAATAAAATTCAAAGTAATACACAATGACTAAAATACCCTTAGCCTAAAAATAGGTAATTAGCCAATCTAGTCACATGGTCGAGTCTTCTTGGTCATGGTTAGTCTCTAAGTCAAGCAGTCTCTAGGGTTAAGCTAGCAATAACCAAAATCACAATTCACCCATCTAAATAATATATAATAAATAAAGAAAATCACCAAAAATTATAATATAATTTAAATATTATTATTAAATGATAAAAATTACAAAAATTCAAAATTACCCTCATTTCAGAAAAGTGGTGGTTATACAAGTAGGAGGAGTTGTAGCGGCATTGGAAGAAATTCAAGCCCCGAAAGTAGTTGAAGAGTTTCTTGACGTATTTCTTGAAAAACTCCCAGGTCTACCACCTGTAAGAGATATTGAGTTCAGGATAGAGTTGGCACCTGGAACTAAATAATTTTGGATCGAATTTACAGAATGTCGGATTTAGAGAAGGCCAAGTTGTACCAGCAGATAGAAGAACTGAAGGCAAAGAACTTCGTTCGAGCCAGCAAATCACCATTAGCAGCACCAGTAGTACTTGTAGGAAAGAAGGATGGGTCATCAATATTGTGCATTGACTACAGAAAGCTCAATGCAGTAACAGTGAAGAACAAGTACCCATTACCAAGGATCGACGACTTGTTGATCAGTTGAGCAAAGTAAGAGTTTTCTCTAAGATAGATCTTCGATCAGGATATCATCAAGTTAGAGTTCGAGAAGAGAATATTCCTAAGCCAGCATTCAGGTCAAAATATGGGTATTACGAATTCTTAGTTATGTCGTCTGGTCTGACCAATGCTACATCAATATTTATGGATTTGATGAACCGCATCTTTATACCATACTTAGATCAATTTGTCATCGTGTTCATTGATGACATTTTCGTATACTTAGCAAGTGAAGAAGAGCATGGAGATCACCTTAGAAAAGTGTAAAAGGTTCTGAGAGAGAACTAGTTGTACGCCAAGCTCAGTAAGTGTGAGTTTTGGTCAGATTGTATTTCATTCTTAGGGTGTAGAAGCATGGAAAAATATGGAGTTCATACGGATTACAAATTGCCGCATAGGTACTTTGGGCCAAACATGTCCGCATAAAGGAAAGCTGCATGACTGATTCAATGCCTTATGCGGCCCGTCGACAACCAGCTACAGAAGAAAGATATGCGGCTAAGAGGAGCAGTTCGTCAGATAAAGCTGACAAGTTCTGACAAAGCTGACAAAAATGATAGCTCTGACACTTCGATAAAAAGATAAGACATGAGACGTTGCCCAAAAGCAAGGTTCGTACGCCTTCATGCGGCCAGAAGGAGGGTCATCTAAGCCGCATGAAACCTTATGCGGCTTAGACTGATGCGGCCTTAAAAGTCTTCAAACTTCATGCAGCCAAGAGTAACTGTGATCCAAGCTGCATGTGCTTTATGTGGCCAAAGAACAGAATCTATGCGGCTTAAATCCTTAAGCTATGTCTGGACTATGGAAGTTTACAATTTAAGCCGCATGAGGCTCATGTGGCCCCACATGATCGAAGACTGAGAGATCTATGTAGCTAAAAGAATGATGATCCCGGTGACAGGACACGTGGCAATTTGACTAACTCCTAAACTACCCAGATTTGCTGTAACAAAATCCCAACAAATCAACAGATGGCAGCCAAAGAGCGGGTCTTCGCGTGCCAATCAGCCACGTGGCCGCAGGCGATCTATGCGGCTCAAAATACATTCTATTATAAATAGCAGGGTGCCACACCCCTGCAAAAGGCTGGCAACCTTCAAGAAAAAAGCAATTTCTTCAAGATCAAAGACTGCGTCAGATAATCCACGGAGTAAGACAGAGTTGATAGCACTTTCCCGAGCCTCCACCGTCATCTCCCAAAATCAAAACTAAACAATTGTACTTAGATTGTTTCCTAGGATTTCTTTCTAGACATTTCTTTATACAAGCGAGTTTGCAATCAATTTCAGTGTTCTGTAATACCTGTCTTTGATTTTTTTATGGCAAACACGATAACGACTCTGCTGGGGACGTCCTTCTCTTCCAATGAGAAGCTGGTGACGTAATCTGATGCGTCCAAGATCGGCTCTATACAACAAATGCTTGTGGTTCGCTTCGACCAACAAGCCTTCGAAGAACTGATCTCTGAAGGGAGCGCCAGCCCGTCTCAGAAGCGAGCTAATCCAAAGAGGACTCGTAAGACGTTGGTGCACAAAACTGTTACCTTCGACCAAGTTCTCGAAGAAGCTCCTTCTGCAGCCCAAGACGGTGACCAGAACTCTCCTACGGCTTTGTTTCCGACCGCAGAAGACCCCACTATCCCCAAATCCAGCAGAGAAAAACACTACGATACTGAGTTTTTGGGGGCACAAAGAAAATCCATACGGACAAAAAAGAAACTGCATAGAGGAGATCGACAGTCTGTCCATGCGGCAGCCAACTTTGGCCATAGGCAGACAACTCATGCGGCAGCCAATTCTGGCCGTAGGAAGATGGTCCATACGACAGCCAGCTCTAGCCGCAGGAAGATGGTCCATACGACAGCCAATCCTGGCCCCAGACAGGATGTCTCCTACGACCCTGTCAGAAGCTCTGTATTCGACCGCCTCTCATGCGAGCCCGACGCCATGTGGCCCACTGAGGATGTGGGATGTATCAATCTGGACTCCTTTTACTACGCGCCTTCGGATGCTAAGTCAAAAAAGTCTAGGGTAGTACGGGCCCAAACAGCCCAGTCAACTGCCCAAGTTGCTGATTGTCAGCCGGCCCCGTTGACTGTTACACGGGCTCCTGACGGAAAGTTGTACAAAACCACCTACGTCCAGTCTCCCAGGGCTAACGGATAGGGTGGGTCTTCAAAGTCACCCTCCAACGATCCAGAGCAAGTGCTTTTACTATCCACGGATCAGGGAGCAAACATGATACCTAAGTACCCGTGCGCTCGGGATTCCCGAGTTCACAAGTTTGGTGCAAAGGTAGGGTAGTTTGCTACCGATTTACGTGACGTGATTATTCACAAATGCAAGACGGCAGCATCGGCATGCAATGTGTCCCCTTCGGGGCGTCGTTGCACCCAAGTCATCATCAACTGCTGCTGCAATAAATTAGCAGTACCTCAAGATCGGCAGTCAGTTTTCCAATGACTGCAGCAGCCAGCACCTGTCCGACAATAACTCAGGAAATAGGTGCAAATTTTGGGAGATGAGGGGTTTCCTCTCGCTTTCTGTAATTCAGCTCAGAAGGTTCGCAAGGGAGAAAAGAAGACAGGCTCTTCCAGCCCGACGATCTCGGCCAGTATTGCGAGGAGACCCTCATCTAGAGGGTTCCCACCGACAACCATAGGGGTGTCTATTTAGGTACTCGATCCAAAAAGAAGCTTCCAACACCCGGGGGTGCATCTTCGACTTCTTTGAGAGTAGATGAAGCTGGGGGTAGTAGTCCCCTCAATATATACGACAACCCGGTGTACCAAGAGCACACACAGGAGGTAGAGATCCCCCAGAACTCTGCAAAAGAATCGGATTTTCCTGAAGGCCACCACCCTCACCAAGACAATGCGGCTTCCTGCACAGGGGGTAGCACCCCTTCCGAGTCAGAGGAAGATGATATTCCGATATTCCCTGACGATTTTTCTATACAAGGGTACGGCACAGAGAGTCCCTCTGCCACAATTCCTTCCACTTCGATCCACGTAAGGACAGTCTTTATGGCTGACGATAATCATGAAGCGTCTTCTGACCGACAACGGCTAGAAGTACTGGAAGCCAAGCTCCTGTCCTTAGTCAAGTCCATGGACAAGATCAAAGCCGTCTTGCCGACTCAACCAGCGAGGACGCCCGGACAAACAAGCTTGGGATCCGCAGTCAACACGGACTCCAACACGACCGCCCTTCTATTGGGTAATGATTTCGTAGGAGCATCCGTTCCTTCAGCTGCAGATGAAGCCAATGAGGCAAGGAGGGAAGCCAGGAGCTTCGAGCGATGTTTAATGCCCGAGACTCCTTTTGGGACCTCAGAATATGGCAGCCATATCCCATTGCATGGAGAGATGTGCCTTTCCAATCACGGTACAAGCCGTTCCATATCGATTCGTATAATGGGAAGACCTCTGCTAGTCGGTACATGACTTACTTTGAAGTCACAACCAACCACTTGCCGTATAGTGATACCATCCGTACACGGTTATTCATTGGAGCATTGGAGGGGATCGCGTTTGACTGGTACCGCAACCTTCCCGATAACTATATCTATTCTTTTAACGGCTTCAAGCACATATTCCTGGAGAGATTCTACGAAGTGGGACATGATGTGATAATGTCGTCTCTCATGGACGTCATTCAGGGAGAGAGGGAGCTGACAAGGTACTATATCGAGCGGTTCTGCCAAACCGTAATGAGGTTGCCCCAAGGAAATCCCGAGAGTTCCTTGATTGAAATCTGCCAGAAGAAGTTGCTTCCCGTAATTAGCCTCTGGATGGGCGATGATCAGTTCAGGGATTGGACAACCTCATCATAAGTGCTACCAACGCAGAGGCAAAATTGAAGAAAGCTCGTCAGCTAGGATTACACATCCCAGACGGAGAGGATAAGGGCAGATGTCCTAGTTCCACCTCCAACAATAACAACAGTAGCCCTTATTTACCGGTTAACGTCAGACGATAACTACCGCCAACGGCTATAAGAGTTGGAAACATTAGATGAGAAGCGTTTACAAGCTCAACAAAGCATAGAGCTGTACCAAGCGCACATCTCTCGGGCTTTCAACAAGAAAGTCAAACTGAGAATATTCTAAGTCGGTGATCTCGTCTTGGCCATTCGCAGACCAATGGTCATGACTCACAAGACCCCTGGCAAATTCCAACCCAAATGGGAGGGCCCGTTCATCATTGTTACCGTATTCTCCAACGACACGTACCGTCTCGCAAAACAAAATGGAAACTTGCTTATGATGCCCATCAATGACAAGTTTCTTAAAAAATATTATGTCTAAACGACATCTCCCAACTATCTCTCAGATTGTGAGTTATGTACCCTCTGGTATCGCTGAACTTACACTCTGACCTCAAATCACCCAGATTGTTGAGTTATATACCCTCAGGTACCACTAAACTTACTCTCTGACTACTCTGAATGGATTCATACCTCGTCTTCTGGTCATATCTATAAACTTCCTGGTCATATTCTCTCCACCAAGAGTTTGCTTCAAAATCTATTACCCGTGCCACCAGTGCCAGAAGGGTAATAGGTCCATAAAACTTATCCTAATCTATTACTCGTACAATCAGTGAACAAAAAGGATAATAGGTCCACAAAATTCTCCAACGGAAAAAAACAACCACGTCCATATTACCTCTGAGTTGTTTTCCATCCATCACTAACAAATTATCCAATACATAGAACTTCTACGTTGAACACCTCTGAGTTGTTCTGTGTATCCCCATTTGGCCTACTCCTACCACGTCATTACCTCTGAGTAGGGAGGCTCTATTTCAGACCTATATTTACCACGTCCTCATTACCTCTGAGTAAATATATTAGTTTTTCCTCACTTATTATCAGTACTCGTATCGCCAGTACACAAAGATGGTAATAAGTCCATAAAAATTATCCTAATCTATTACTCGCACCATCGGTGTATCAAAGAGTAGTAGGTCCACAAAATATCATTCAAATCTATTTACTCATATTTCCAGATGCACAAAAGGGCAATAGGTCCATAAAATTCTCCAACGGGAAAAAAACCATGTCCATATTACCTCTGAGTTATTTTTTCGTCCATCACAAACAAACCACCCAATACATAGAACTTCCACGTTGATAGCACCTCTGAGTTGTTCTGTGTATCCTCATTAGGGCCACTCCTACCACGTCCTCATTACCTCTGAATAGGAAGGCTCTAGTTTAGACCCATATTTACCATGTCCTCATTACCTCTGAGTAAATATGTTAGTTTTCTCTCTACTTATTATCCGTACTCATACTGATAGTACACAAAAAGGATAACAGGTCCACAAATGTCCTCTGTTGACCACAAATACTGTATTAGATCCTCTAGTACATGCACCCCTTCTTCACAATCATATGCTTCTGGAAACTAGTTGTTCCGTGGCATTCATTACCCGTTACGTAGAACTTCCATGTCCATATTACCTCTGAGTTGTTCTATGTATCGTCATCTGAGTCCACTCCCACCACGTCCTTATTACCATCAATCCTATATTTACCATGTTCTTACCACTATTGAGTAAATATGATGGTTCCCTCTCTCAACTTATTATCCGTACCTAAAACCAAGGTACACCAAGGATGATAAGTCCACATAAAATCCCGAGCGAAAGTACCCAAACCTATCACATCCATGCTACCTCTGATAGGATTGCCACACCTAAACAGCTCTACTTTCCATGCTTTTTATTCAAAGTATTCCAAATTTGCAATTTGGAAACTTTGAAGGGGGTCTTGTAGAAGCATAGAAAATATGGGGTTCATACGGATTACAAATTGTCGCATAGGTACTTTGGGCCAAACATGTTCGTATAAAGGAAAGCATATGACTGATTCAATGCCTTATGGCCCATCGACAACCAGCTGCAGAAGAAAGATATGCGGCCAAGAGGAGCAGTTTGTCAGATAAAGCTGACAAGTCCTGACAAAGCTGACAAAAATGACAGCTCTGACACTTCGACAAAAAGATAAGATGTGAGACATCACCCAAAAGCAAGGTTTATACGCCTTCATAGGCCAGAAGAAGTGTCATCTAAGCCGCATGAAACTTATGCGGCTCAGACAGCTGCAGCCCCAAAGTCTCCAAACTTCATGTAGCCAAGAGTAACTATGATCTAAGCCGCATGTGCTTTGTGCGGCCAAATAACAAAATCTATGCGGCTTAATCCTTAAGCTATGTCTGGACTAAGGAAGTTTACGACTTAAGCCGCATGAGGCTCATATGGCCCCACATGTTCGAAGATTGAGAGATCTATGCGGCTAAAAGAATGATGATTCCGGCGACAGGACACGTGGCAATTTGACCAAGTCCTAAACTACCCAGATTTGATGCAACAAATCCTAACAAATTGATAGATGGCAGCTAAAGAGCGGGTCTTCGCATGCCAATCAGCCACATGGCCGCAGGCCACCTATGCGGCCCAATATACATTCTATTATAAATAGCAGGGTGCCACACCCCTGCAAAAGGCTGGCAACTTTTAAGAAAAAAACAATTTCTTCAAGATCAAAGACTGTGTCAGATAGTCCACGGAGTAAGGCAGAGTTGATAGCACTTTCCCGAGCCTCTACCGTCACCCCCAGAATCAAAACTAAACATTTGTACTTAGATTATTTCCTAGGATTTCTTTCTAGGCATTTCTTTGTACAAGCGAGTTTGTAATCAATTTCAGTGTTCTGTAATACCTATCTTTGATTTTTTATGGCAAATATGGACACTTCATATCAGGGGATGGAGTAGTAGTAGATCCCAAGAAAGTGGAAGCAGTGAAAAGTTGGCCAATTCTTAAGATAGTAGAAAATGTACGAAGTTTCTTAGAATTGGCAGGATATTACAGAAGGTTCGTATCAGACTTTGCAAGAGTCTCAACACTAATGACCCGTTTGACATGAAAGGATGTACCATTTGTTTGGTCTACAGAGTGTCATGCATCATTTGAAAACTTGAAGCAGAAGTTGATTTCGGCACCCATTATATTTTCAGTTGGACTCCAAGGTTTTAATGTATACTATAATACGTCAGAAAAAGGACTTGGATGTGTCATAATGCAACATAGGAAGGTGATAGCGTATGCATCATGGCAACTTCGAGACCATGAAAGGGATTATCTGACTCATGACTTGCAGTTGGCGACAATAGTAATTGCTTTAAAGATATGGGGGCATTACTTGTACGATGATCGTGTGGACATATTCACATACCACAAAAGTCTAAAATATATTTTTACTCAGAAAGAGCTTAACATGAGACAGAGAAGATGTTTAGAGCTGATCAAAGATTACGACGTGGAGCTTCAGTATCATCCAGGCAAGGCAAATATAGTAGCAGACATTCTTAACAGGAGAGATGACAAATTTATGTTGACATCAGAGAAGCACATTATAGAAGATCTTCAAGAGATGGGCATCGAGGTTATACTTTCGAGTGACGTAGGAATTTTGGCAAGCCTATAAGTTTAATTCGACTTAGTAGGTAGGATCAAGGTATCTCAGGCACAGGACCCAAGGATTCAAAAGCTTAGGGCAGAATGTTAGTCATGACTCAGGAAGGAGATAGAAATTCATGAGGATGGAACACTTATATTTGGATCACGTTTATGTGTGCCAAGTTGAGATATCAGACAGGAGGTCATGACAAAGGCCCACAGTTCTCGGTATTCTATACACCCTGGAAGCACCAAAATGTACAAAGATATTAAGCAACAGTTCTAGTGGAACAGAATGAAGAGGAAGATAGCTATATTCATTTTTCATTGCTTAATATGTTAGCAAGTGAAGGTAGAACAACAGAGGCCAGCATGATTACTACAACCGCTTTCTTTCTCGGAATGGAAGGGGGAGCACATCAATGGACTTTGTGATCGGTTTACCGAAATCACCAAGTGGCAAAGATGCTATTTGGATAATAGTGGATCGGCTTACAAAGGTGGCACACTTTTTTCCTTTCAGAGTAGGATAATCTACAGAGAAGCTGACAGAGATGTATATGCAACAGATAGTCATGCAACATGGAGTTCCTGTCAGTATTATGTCATATAGAGATACCCGCTTTATGTCGCATTTCTGGAAGACTTTACATCAGAGCCAGGGTACCAAGTTAAGATTCAATATGGCTTACCACCTACAGACGGACGAAAAATTAGAATGAATAATTCAGACTTTAGAAAATATGTTACGAGCTTATACCCTAGATTTTAGAGGATCCTGGGAGAGTCACCTGCACTTAGTCGAATTCTCATACAGCAACAATTATCAAGACAGTATCCAGATGGCACCATTTGAGGCACTATATGGTAAGAAGTACAGATCACCGCTGGCATGGGATGATATTAGGGAGAGAAAGATATTAGGCCCAGAGATGATTATCCAGATGGTTGAAGTTATCAAAGGGATTAGAGTGCGACTTCGGGTTGCACAAGATCGACATCATCATTGGGCAGACCAGCATCGTAGGCCATTAGAATTTTCTATTCGTGACCACGTGTTTTTACAGATTTCACCTACCCGTGGAGTCATTAGGTTCGGGGTTCACGGGAAGTTGAGACCGTGATACATGGGCCCATTCGTTATCCTTGATAGGATAGGCGATTGTCACGACCTGCTACCTAATTGTTGGGCCAGGCCGAGTCATGCCCAGCCTACGTTGAGATAAAACGTAGTAAGCTGTTCTAAAGACAACAGGATAAGACTAAATGTGCTAACAATTCTATAAGTGAAGAAGAATCATAAATACACCAAACACAAAAGTCGTCGTATATAGTGAAATATCCAAGTACAAGTAAACTGTAAAGTAAAACTGGATACATGTCCAGTTACAACAGATATAGTCTAATACATGTCTACTCTCAAAAGTCTAAGTAAACAAAAGACAACTAGGCGAGGTTCCCCGCAGGAACATCCTCGTAAAGCAGAGCCGGGTCCTCGGTAGTAACCCCATAATATGTGTCGCAGAGTAACTCCTCCTCAGTAAGGACACCTACAACGTTATCCTGTCAGGACGGAAGCAAGTACTAAATCTAGCAAACTAGCATATGAAACATAGAAATGATCATGAGAGGAAAATAACTGGAAACATGGCATCACTCAATCTATCATGGCAAGGATACATATGTCATAGAGACAGATGTACATGTAATGTTTAAAACTGTAGTAGGTACATGATCGGTCAATAGATGTACAATGTGCTGGAGGGCACATAATAAAATGTACATACGTACAAGTTAACAAGCATAGGTGTACATCCGTACAGACATGCGGGGTAATGGCCTGCGTCAAGGTATGCATATAAAATGCGACCTCGCTCGCTACTGTAGGGGGTCGTGATCACGTACAATACTATCAGTTTCCCCATAACCCATATTCTAATCATGTGAGAGATACATCAAGACTGTTCTAAGCATGGTAGTAACTAAAAGCACAACATGTAGAGATCTAACTTGCTACCCCAAGGATCAGCATTTAATATCATGGGGTTTGCAGTTCATTTTATGTGACAATATGTAAAGTTCGTAGAAAGTACTTGCCTCTAGCAAAGCAAAACAAAACAAGCTGCGATAACAATGCTATGGATGTCCGGTAACTCGTCACTGTAGAAGTAAATACAACAACTTAGTTTTTTTTTACACTAAGCTAAAACACTAGGACACTAATTTGTGCGACACGACTTGTGACTGGGCACCTAGCCAAAATAATACTTTGGCATAGGAGACCAATGTGGGGTGACACCCTACTTTAACTAACTTTCTAGGATCTTTACACTAGTGAGAGGTGGGGTTCAATACGGCTAAAACTCAAAATAGCACAAAAAGCTACAAGTCGTAATTAATCAATAAATAAATCAAAAGACCATTGTGTTCTAACAATTTTAGAGATAGACAAAAAGCCTAGTTTTGTTTAAAGTAAAGTATCATAGTGATCCTTGTTAATCATAGAAATTTATTATAATTTTTCTGGAATTTATTAACCAGTACACGTATTTTATAAAAATCAGTTTTCCTAAGTATACAGAAAATGAGTTTTGGTTTCATATGCCAAACTAGTGGCAAACAGTAAATTAAATAATACAAAAATTATACTAAATTAGCTAACTTAACATAGTATCTAAATACTATTTTTCCATAATTTTAGCAGTACTTTAAGTATTTTTAGAAAATCAAAACAGTATTGCACACAATAATTTATTTATCTGCGTATTTTGTCCATGTATATAATTTGAACCAAAGTTCAAATACAGGACCCAAGGCCATAAATCAAGTTCAATATGACTCGTACAGGTCTTGAATGTGTGAAAACATATTTGAGCCCAAATACCCATGCTAGGCTTGGACACCAAATGGTTGCAGTAATTTAAATATACAGAAAATACAAAGTGGTAGAAATAAATATTATTATTATTTTAATATGGTAAAATTATGCATAGTGAAAATATACATATATATGTTTTAAAAGCACATATATATATATATATATATATATATATATATACATATATATGTTTTAAAATATACATATATATGTTTTAAGTATGTTTTAAAAGCACATATATATATATATATATATATATATATATATAAAATATATATATATATATATATATATATATATATATATATATATATATATATATATATATATATGTAAGGAAAAATACTTAATTATAAAAGTACATATATATATACATACACTAATATTGTATATATATATATATATATATATATATATATATATATATATATATATATAAAAAAAAAAAAAAAAAAAAAAAAAAAAAAAAAAATATATATATATATCTATATATATATATATATATATATATATATAGTATAAATATATATATACATATGAAGATATATACATATATTCATATATCTATATAAATACAAATAAATATATAAAAATTTACTAAGTATAAAATATATATATACATACATATAAAATACTGTCAAAAACAGTATATACATATATATGTATACTAATATATATATATACATATATATATAAATATATATAAATAACAAAACAAAGGAAAAGAAAAAGAAAAAGAAAAGAAAAAGAAAGCAGTGGCAGGGGCTCGAACCCGAGCCAACAAAGCGGGGGGGGGGGGGGGATGTTAGGTCGGGTTGGGCTGGCCAGGGGGTCAGCCCGCTGGGTTTGTTAGAGTTAGGGTTTTGTTCATTTTATTTAGTTTAGGTTAGATAATAATAAAAAAATATAAATAACTGTCCTGTGTCCTGACAGTTAAGGACACAGGTAACAACGTGTCCGTGCTACGTACGACACGTACGAACACTGATTCATGTGTCCAACTACTGGACGAGCATCCCCGTGTCCTGGCGAGTCTCCCACGTGAAATCGAGACACAGACGACACGAAAGCAGACTGATACGTACGTGTCCGACTTTTCAAAGAAGTTTTCGAAGGCAGAGGCGGCGGCTAGGGGCGTCGGGACTGTGGCGCTCTGGTGGCGCTGTGTCCAGCTCGGCGCAGCAAAGCTAACGGTGGTGGAGGTAAACGGCGAGGACGAGCGGCGAGGCGGTGGTAGGGTTACGCCGGAGTTAGGGTTTAGGCTAGGGTTTCGGGAAAGAACTGGAGAGAAAGGTGGTCGTGGGGGGTGGCGGAGAGAATTTAGGGTTAGGGTTCAGTCGGGGGGATAGAGGGGAGTTTTATAGGGGGGTTGAGGCGGTCGGGGCAGCCAGATTTGGCGGGGGCAGGGCGGTCGTGGCGGTCGGGGCAGCCGGGGGTCAACGGGAGTGGGTGTCACTCCCCGTTCCCAGAATGCGTATTTCATACATGTACAACTCATGAGTATTTATTTAATATTTATCATGTATTATCCTGTATTTAATTTTCTTTAATTCATGTTAATTAATTTCCTGTAATTTTATTTCTGTATTTTATTTCTACTGTTATTTTATTCTCTGCTTAGGTTAGCCTATTGTGGTTCGGCCTAGGTTGGGTTCTCGGGTTGGCTTTGTTGGATCCCCCTGCAACCCGGCCCATTAGCTCCCACCTATCACCCCTTTTTCTATTTAAAGCTTACATCTCTTTCTCTCTCCTCATAAACTCACATTCTCACCATTACTCCTCTTCTTCTTCTTCATTACTCTCTCCACCTACCAAACCGTAGGCAAGTACAACTTGCTCCCCATGAGAACCCATGTTTTTGTAGTTCATTTATCTTCCTCGCAAGATCCTAAGAGAGTTTAGAACTTGGCATTTTTCATTTCGAAGTCTTAATTTTTGTAGATCTAGAAATGAGTTATTTTCGGAGTTTGGTAGTTTTGATCTATCAAACTTCTTATTTTCATGTTTTGATGGTTCCATGTTGTAGAGAAGTTTATTCTACCCAATTTTGACCTTTAGAAAGTTGGATTTGGACTTGTTTGACCAAGTTATGGACTTTTGAACTTTGGGGTGCAACCATGGAGTTCTTCCAGTTTGGAGAAGACAGTGAGCAGTGTACGCTAGCTTTTTAGCTTACGTCACTGAGCTGTGCGCGCTCTTTAGCGCAGCGCAGTATGGAGTCCATACGCTGCCTTTTTAGGTAGCGTGTGTCTTGCATACGCTACCTTTTGGGAGCGTATGACTTGCATATGCTCACTTGGATGGTCAGGAGTCGTATGGAGTTCATACGCTGCCTTTTGGAAGCGTATGACTTGCATACGCTCACTTGGATGGTCAGGAGTCGTATGGAGTTCATACGCTACCTTTTGGAAGCGTATGACTTGCATACGCTCACTTGGATGGTCAGGAGTCGTATGGAGTGCATACGCTGCCTTTTGGAAGCGTATGACTTGCGTACGCTGGCTTGGATAGTAAGGAGTCGTATGGAGTTCATACGCTGTCTTCTGGAAGCGTATGACTTGCGTACGCTGGCTTGGATAGTGAGGAGTCGTATGGAGTCCATACGCACTGGTATCATTGTAGGGTTGTGCATATCGTACCTCGTACGAAAGTACTTATTCTGAATGACCATGATCTATGGCATGGTACTTCACTCAACGTAGAGGACTATTAAGTTAAATAAAATAATGATTGCATGGAGAGAATGGATTCCCGAGTTCTTACATGGCAGCCCCCTTGGGACAAGTAGTACCCGACGGGCCGGCTGGTTCCCACAGATACTGTAAACCTGCCACATGGACAGGGAACAGTATCTGCTTATATTATTATTGTACATTGTATATTGATGACGGGCGTCCCGCTGGGACTCGTCTAATTTATGAATGGCGCAATTGATTGACTGGATCGACTAGCCTTGCTCGCACATAGTAAGAACTGAGGAATCCCTGTTGCATAAATTCCAGGATAACTTGGGACTCAAAATAGCAAGCCGTAGAATTTGATTGGCCGTTCAAGATGATTTGTTTGTGTACTGTACCTACTCTGTTACCTAACTGGGATGATCAGAATATCAGGACATGACGGGCCAACTTCTGTCCTTGTTTGGTTGGAAGGTTGGTTCGAAGTATTGTGATGTGATATGAATCCTAGTGGAAAGCAGAGATCTATTATTATATTTCTCATTACTGGTTTTAGTTCTCATGTCGTACTTCCTTGTGGTACTTGCTATTAGAGGTCTAACCTATCTGGTTTTGCATGGCCAGATTTAGAGCCGGTTCTCGAGGACTCAGCTTACTTCTACCTCCAAGATGGTCAACACTAGAGGGATGATCGTAGGAGGACTCGAGTGGGTTTCTTACTTCCCCGCTCGTTTTGTTATCTACTTTATACCTTGCCGTTTGGCACCGACATGTTAGTCGGATTGTCTTGTACTTACTTTTTACATAATTGTAACTAAAGTCAGGCTGCAGCTGATAACAATTGTGTATACTTTTGCTACATCAATCTGGCTATGTTTTGTAAAGCCAGATATCAAGAATATTTTGACAGAGCGTTTGGGACGCCTTACTGCTTTATCTTACATGTTCTCTATTACTGTTTCTTGTTCGAATGATTGAGACAATAGATGTGAAGTGACCATAGTGAGACTTTCATGTAGTATGCACCCCTCGTCTTTAGACAGCATTGATCGTATTATACGGTATTCATCTACCCGTAATACGTAGCTGGCTGAGTCATTCCCCCGCTCTCCAGTATTCGGGTTCTGGGGCGTGACAAGGTTTTAGTGGTGGCCCATGCAGGTCTGATTTCAGACTTGTGGGGTGTTTTATTTAATAGGATGTCTCAATCACACATGTTTCTCCTTAATCTCATGATTCGTCGATTCTCAACTCTAGCTTGATATTCCAGTATCCTTTGACTTCATTGATCTTTCCTGTCCGGTCATTTGATTGTTCTCTTGTCCCTTTTCTTAGGGGCACCTCGTCCGTATCTGTCAGAGCTGGACAGCAACAACATGGACAGCAACATGGACAACCTGACCATGTTGGTCAGCAACAAGAGCCGGGTACTAACTCAAGAGGCTACCCAAGAAGAAGTGATAGTAGAAGCAGCAGCTGGATCGCAGTATCCAGATGTTCCACCACCACCAACAGTTCTACCTACCCCTACGGAGATGGACACACCAGCCCTTCTGGAGATCATGAGAGGAATGATGGCTACTCAGCAACACCAGATGTTAGCTCAGCAGCGCATGCATGCTCAGTTGTAAGAGCAGAATGTACTACTCAACCAAGGATTACAGACGACATTGGAAAGAGGGACAAGGACAGATTCAGGAGCGTTAGCCCAGTTTTGCAAGTACAACCCCCGCCGTTTCGAGGGCACGGAGGATGCCATCTCAGCAGATACATGGCTTAAGGATATTGAGGCTATTCTGACAGCCGCTAAGGTGCCGGCAGAAGAACGTGTGGATCTAGTGAAGTTGTCACTTCAGGATCTCGCACGTGATTGGTAGGAATCAGAGAAAGTAGGCATCAGACGTCCTGTTGCTTGGGACGATTTTACTGCAAGGTTCAAGACGAAGTACTATGGAGTTGTGGCGCAGTTTGAGCTACAACAGAAGTTTATCAACCTCAAGCAGGCCGGCAAGACGGTAGATGCTTATGCAATAGAGTTCTGCAGATTAAGTAGGTTCGCCCCAGAGATGGTAGCAACGGGGCGCCAGAGGGCGATGACGTTCCAGCAAGGGTTTCATCTTGAGCTCTTACAATTGATAGAGGGGCACGACTACCAGACTTTTGACGAAATATTGACGGCAACCCGCAGGCATGAAATCACTATTCAGAGGCTTGCGGCAAGAACTGGAGGTCAGAAGAGATCTCACAGTCAGCTTGAAGGAGGAGGGGGAGCAGCACCCCGAACAACCGCACCATCCCTTGGCATTCGCATTCACGATGTGGCAATGCGAGGGCAAGCACCACCACCCAGGCAGCAGCAGCAACAGAAGAAGAACCAACAACCCCCAGCGGGCTGTACTTATTATGGGAAGATACGGCACACTAGAGATGTGTGTCGGGCATTGAACGGACTGTGTTTGATATGTGGAAATCCAGACCATCGGGTTACCATATGTCCCATGAATTCGAGGTCAGGAGGACCAGGGCAACGGTTTCCTGCTCTGCCAGCACCAGGGGCAGGGCAGTATCGAGGACCAGCAGTGGCAGTGAGACCATTGGCCCAGCATCCGTTAATGCCACAGGCTCAGATGTTTCGGCAGCAGGGACCGCCGATGCAGCAACACCAGCATAGACCACCCCAACATCATCAAGGCAGGGGCCAGCAGCAGCACCAGGCTAGGCCACAGCATTGGAATCAGCAAGGAGGTCGAGGGCAAGCATTCACTTTGTCCTTGGAGGAGGTATTAGCATCGGAAGATGTTGTGGTAGGTAACATTCTCGTCGCCTCATATCCCGCAGTAGTATTGTTTGATTCGGGAGCATCACACTCATTTATATCTGCACAATTTGCGACACGGCTAGGAATGGAGTTCGAGGCATTGCCAGGGAGGTTGAATATACTCACTGGCAATGGGTTCGTAGGAGTTAGTAGAGTTATTCTAGCATGTAGTATTGTAGTTTGCGGGCATTCCTTACCCGTCCAGTTGATAGAATTTTCTGTTAGAAATTTCGACGTTATCTTAGGCATGGACTGGCTGAAAGACAGTCATGCGACAATAGATTGTCGTAGCAGGAGTGTATCTTTTGATATTCCAGGCATAAAGAAATTCACCTTAGTCAGATCAGAGGCAACTCAACAAGAGCAGGGAGTAATAACAGCAATGGAAGAAGTTCAGGTTCCGAAGGTAGTTGAAGAATTTCTAGACGTATTTCCCGAAGAACTTTCAGGTCTACCATCGGTTAGAGATATTGAGTTCAGTATAGAATTGGCATATGGGACTAAACCGATATCAGATCGGGTTTACAGAATGGCGAATTCAGAGCAGGCTAAGGTATATCAGCATATAGAGGAATTGAAGGAGAAAAAGTTCATCCAAGCTAGCATATCGCCATGGGCAGCACTAGTGGTACTTATGGGGAAGAAGGATGGATTATCTAGATTGTGTATCGACTACAGGAAGCTTAACGCGGGCAACAGTAAAGAACAAGTACCCATTACCAAGGATCGACGACTTATTTGATCAGTTGAGCAGGGCTAGAGTTTTCTCCAAGATAGATCTTCGTTCAGGGTACCATCAAGTGAGGGTTCGAAAGAAAGACATTCCCAAGACAGCATTCAGGTCGAAGTATGGATATTATGAATTCTTGGTAATGCCGTTTGGTTTGACCAATGCTCCAGCTATATTCATGGATTTGATGAACCGTATCTTTATGCCGTACTTAGATCAGTTTGTCGTGGTGTTTCTCGACGACATTCTTGTATACTCTGCTAGTGAAGAGGAGCATGAAGACCACCTCAGGAAAGTGTTACAGGTTCTGAAAGAGAACCAGTTGTATGCCAAGCTCAGCAAGTGTGAGTTCTGGACGGATCACATTTCATTCTTGGGTCATATCGTATCAGGAGCTGGAGTAGCAGTGGATCCCAAGAAGGTAGAAGCAGTAGAGAGTTGGCCAGTACCCAAGACCGTAGCTGATGTACGGAGTTTCTTAGGATTGGCAGGATATTACAGAAGGTTTGTGTCAGATTTTGCAAGACTTTCAGCACCCATGACCCGCTTGACACGGAAGGATGTGCCATTTGTCTGGTCGGCAGAATGCCAGTCATCGTTTGAGAATTTGAAGCAAAAGTTGATATCAGCACCCATTCTTACATTGCCGGTTGGACCCAGAGGTTTTATCGTATATTGTGATGCGTCAGGTAAAGGACTTGGATGTGTCCTTATGCAACATGGGAAGGTGATAGCGTATGCATCTAGGCAACTTCGAGACCACGAGAAGAATTATCCAACTCATGATTTGGAGTTAGCGGCAGTAGTATTTGCTTTGAAGCTATGGAGACATTACTTATATGGTGACCGAGTGGATATGTACACAGACCATAAAAGTCTAAAGTACATCTTTACTCAGAAGGAGCTGAACATGAGGCAGAGAAGATGGTTAGAGCTGATCAAGGATTATGACGTGGAGCTTCAGTATCATCCAGGCAAGGCTAATGTAGTAGCAGACGCTCTCAGCAGGAGAGGCGGCACATTTATGTTGACAACGCAGAAGTACATCTTAGAAGACCTTCAAGAGATGGGCATTGAAATTATACTTCCTAGTGATATAGGAATTCTGGCGAGTCTACAAGTTCAATCCGACTTGGTAGACAGGATCAAGGCAGTCCAGGCACAGGACCCAAGGATTCAGAAGCTTAGGGCAGAATGTGAGTCAGGACTCAGAAAAGAGATGCAAATTCACGAAGATGGTACACTTAGGTTTGAATCACGTCTATGTGTACCTAGTGGAGATATCAGACAGGAAGTTATGACAGAAGCTCACAGTTCCTAGTATTCTATACATCCTGGAGGGACCAAGATGTACCAAGATATCAAGCAGCACTTCTGGTGGAATGGGATGAAGAGGGAGATAGCTAGGTTTGTTTCCCGTTGCTTGATATGTCAGCAAGTAAAGGCAGAACAGCAGAGGCCAGCTGGATTATTGCAACCGCTTTCCATCCCGAAATGGAAATGGGAGCATATTATAATAGACTTTGTGACCGGTTTACCGAGATCACCAAGTGGTAAGGATGCTATTTGGGTGATAGTAGATCGGCTTACAAAGGTAGCACACTTTCTTCCTTTCAGAGTAGGACAATCTACAGAAAAGTTGGCAGAGTTGTACATGCAACAGATAGTCAGGCAGCATGGAGTCCCTGTTAGTATTGTGTCAGACAGAGATACCCATTTCACATTGCATTTTTGGAAGATCTTGCATCATAGTCTGGGTACCAAGTTAAGATTTAGCACGGCTTACCATCTGCAGACGGACGGGCAATCAGAAAGGACAATTCAGACCTTGGAAGATATGTTGCGAGCTTGCACTCTGGATTTTAGAGGATCTTGGGAAAGCCACCTGCACTTAGTTGAGTTCTCATACAACAACAGTTATCAAGCCAGTATCCAGATGGCGCCATTCGAAGCACTATATGGTAAGAAGTGTAGATCGCCACTAGCATAGGATGATATCGGGAAAAGGAAGATGCTAGGCCCGGAAATGATTATCCAGACGGTTGAAGTGATTAAGGGAATTAGAGAGCGACTTCGTGTTGTGCAGGATAGGCATCGTCATTGGGTGGACCAGCATCGTAGGCCGCTAGAGTTTTCTGTTGGGGACCACGTGTTCTTGCGGATCTCACCTACCCGTAGGGTTATTAGATTTGGCGTTCGCGGGAAGTTGAGCCCACGATACGTAGGCCCATTCGTTATCCTTGATAGGGTGGGCGATGTTGCTTATCGTTTATCCCTTCCACCTTCGTTACGAGAGGTGCATGACGTATTTCATGTATCTCAGTTGTGAAGGTATGTATCGGACCCAAGCCAAATCCTTGATCATTCTGAGTTGGTTGTTGGTACCAACTTGTCTTACGAGGAGCAGTCTGTTACCATCTTGGACCGAAGAGAGAAGATACTCAAGAACCGAACAATTAACCTTGTCCGGGTTGCTTGGGGTCATCACTCTTTGGGAGAGTCAACATGGGAACGTGAGGATGATATCCGATCACGATATCCACATCTGTTTGACTCACAAGGTATATCTTTTTCTGTGTACCTTGATTGTCTTAATTCCTCATGCTTATCACCTTATGGGTAGAATTACTTAATATCGTAGATTGTTAAGTATAGATATGTTACTTGTTAAGGACATTGTAAAATGATTGCTTGATTTAATTGCTTGTACTTAGATTAGTTTAGCCCCGATATTTCTATCCTGCTTGGATTTGAAATTTCGAGGACGGAATTTTTCTAAGGTGGGTAGAGATGTCACTCCCCGTTCCCAGAATGCGTATTTCATACATGTACAACTCATGAGTATTTATTTAATATTTATCTTGTATTATCCTGTATTTAATTTCCTTTAATTCATGTTAGTTAATTTCCTGTAATTTTATTTTTGTATTTTATTTCTGCTGTTATTTTATTCTCTGCTTAGGTTAGCCTATTGTGGTTCGGCCTAGGTTGGATTCTTGGGTTGGCTTTGTTGGATCCCCCTGCAACCCGGCCCATTAGCTCCCACCTACCACCCCTTTTTCTATTTAAAGCTTACATCTCTTTCTCTCTCCTCATAAACTCACATTCTCACCATTACTCCTCTTCTTCTTCTTCATTACTCTCTCCACCTACCAAACCGTAGGCAAGTACAACTTGCTTCCCATGAGAACCCATGTTTTTGTAGTTTATTAATCTTCCTCGCAAGATCCTAAGAGAGTTTAGAACTTGGCATTTTTCATTTCGAAGTCTTAATTTTTGTAGATCTAGAAATGAGTTATTTTCGGAGTTTGGTGGTTTTGATCTATCAAACTTCTTTGTTTTCAAGTTTTGATGGTTCCATGTTGTAGAGAACTTTATTCTATCCAATTTTGACCTTTGGAAAGTTGGATTTGGACTTGTTTTGACCAAGTTATGGACTTTTGAACTTTGGGGTGCAACCATGGAGTTCTTGCTGTTTGGAGAAGACAGTGAGCAGTGTACGCTAGCTTTTTAGCTTGCGTCACTGAGCTGTGCGCGCTCTTTAGCGCAGCGCAGTATGGAGTCCATACGCTGCCTTTTTAGGTAGCGTGTGTCTTGTATACGCTACCTTTTGGGAGCGTATGACTTGCATACGCTCACTTGGATGGTCAGTAGTCGTATGGAGTTCATACGATGCCTTTTAGAAGCGTATGACTTGCATACGCTCACTTGGATGGTCAGGAGTCGTATGGAGTTCATACGCTGCCTTTTGGAAGCGTATGACTTGCATACGCTCACTTGGATGGTCAGGAGTCGTATGGAGTGCATACGCTGCCTTTTGGAAGCGTATGACTTGCGTACGCTGGCTTGGATAGTAAGGAGTCGTATGGAGTTCATACGCTACCTTTTGGAAGCGTATGACTTGCGTACGCTGGCTTGGATAGTGAGGAGTCGTATGGAGTCCATACGCTGCCTTTTGGAAGCGTATGACTTGCATACGCTCACTTGGATGGTCAGGAGTCGTATGGAGTGCACCCGCACCCGATTTTCGGATACGAGACGTGTCCAAGCCAGCCTACGCCACAGAGTCGGCGGAAGAACGCTGTTTAGCCCGCAAGAAATAAATGCTCAAATATCATATTGCTGCTCATTCACATTTCTAAATTTATTACAACAGTTACAACATTTATAATTAAAGGAATTACAAGCTTCTACAATTAATAAAATTGATACAATGCTATCTATTTCTAGGTTGTCTTTAGCATACCCAAGTCTTCCCCAGTGCTAAGAGTGATAGCGGCTTAACCTGAAAAATGTTGGTTATCCAGTCAGGATTGGAACAAGTACACAAACCGACGGCAGTGCAAAACATAATAGAATTATCAAGACATGAAAATAGCATATGAGAAATGAAAACTGTAAGATAAAGTGATGTCATAGCACGATAGAGAAATAAACAAGGAAAAGCTAATAAAAGACATCTATCTAAGTGGTGTGAAATATCTGTTTCAACATGTGGACGGCTAGGGGGTAAAATCCTGCATAATGCACGTGTCGTGTGCAGCAGCTATCGTTCAAGAATAGACTCATAGGATATTTCTGGGTAGTCCACATGTATACTAAGATATTTCCCCTCCCGACAACTCCGTGTGATGAGCGTGTCAACAAGCAGCAAGATATATGTAAAGACATGAAATAAAAAGACTACTATGAATCGGAAAGCAATCAGAAAGTGTACTTGCCTGTCGCCTCGAGCTGCAAGTAATGACCAAGTGAAGAGTTGGAGCCCCACAGACCTATATTTATGAATTCCATATCAATACACAATTTAAAATACAAAAGAAACTATCTAATGGGTTACTTAATCTTCCTATTGGATTTTCTCCCTTTGACACCCTCTAGTAATCCTAACCTCAACTCTGTCTCCTTTGATGCTTCTTGGACCTCTCTTTCCTTGACTTGTTACTAGTACCATGTGTTAGCTAACAGTATGGGTTTTAGTTCACTGCTTTGCTATAAAGCTAGGGAAGTGTACAACCTATGTGATATTACCATCACTCTATTGGTATTTGCTGTAAACCCAGGTATAACTAGTGTCATTACCCTATTTTGAGGTACAGAGATGGTAACAATGGTCACCTGTAATGACCATTTGGCCTACAGTTGGGTTGGCCTCAAGTGCCAGGCCCCTGTTATGATGTGGAGAGTAGGGCTTGTTTCCCTACCTCATCCTAACAGCATAACAATGATTTTGCCCTGCATTCCTCTATTCTGGACCATACACCCTGCCCATATCCTCAAACTTAGCTGAGTATATTTGGTATTAATAGGTTTCTATTATACTAAAGTTTGAATGATGTCAACCTTCCTGTTTCCTGCAGGTGGAACCCTGATATCATACCTGGACCGGTCCTATATGCAGGATAACATAACTGAATATGGTCTCAATGCAATAACTGTTTCTCAAGGGCAATGGAACCAGTGATTGGCTCATGCATAAGGTCTCAAATGAATACTAATGACCACATGGGATCAGTGGCTGATCCTGTCACTCTCTTGTCCAAATGTGGTTTGAGGGTTGATCAATAAACTGTCATTCCTGAATATGTGCTCTGGATACACCATATCACAAGTACAAATAGGTGTAGACACACACCCATGAGGGGCTGCCCTCAAGGCACTGTACCATGTCCAAGGAGACATCCTGTTCACCTGTACACTAGTGTATACACTAGTACAACTCTCATGTTGCCATCCATACAGTCCATCCCTAACCTCTTGCATTACCTGGTACATCTTAGAGTACTAGAATACTCAATTATGATTGTGACCAAGGATATCCCATATTGGACACTATATAAAAGACTGATTTAAGTCTTCACTTGTCTAAACGAATGTCTAGCACCATATCAAGATCAAGGGCCAATTTCGATGTAGGCTAGTCACATAGATTTGATCACCAATGTCAGGATTGTTATATTGACATTTGAATTTGTACTGCAGGTAAATCAGTATGGTACACTGCCCATAGCTCTTGTTTGCAATTGGGCCCAAGTCAATCAATGCTTCCTGTTGTAACTTCCAATCCTGGCACCACCCCTACACTCTAGTCTCTCAGATTGACACTTCTCATGCTAAATCTACTGCCATCATCTAAAAAGGGACAGGAGTATTTATTACCCAGCACTTGGGTACCTGTCATGTATAGGTGGTCTTCTAACTTCTGTGTACAGCCTGTCTCTAAGCCTGCCTATAGTAGGAGTATAGGTAATCCTGACTTTACTCTGCCTGTAATTTTCTACACCAATGTGATTACCAGTTCTCTCATCTGATACTTATGTTTAGGAACACATGTTCTTACTGCTGCCAACTACTAGTGTACAGTAGGCAACACAACTCACTCTAGGTTAAACTTTGGTTAATTCTCTACTTATATTGCCTATGATTATCTGCTGCTTAATGGAAGGGAACAATCTAAGCATTGGCAGATACTCGAGCAAGAGTATCAGCTAACTGATATCCAACCTGTCAGTTTAGGTAGTCCTAGATTGATACCAGGATTGAGAGTGTAAGCCCATGTACCTTTGTGACTGACATCCAGAGTCCAGAAAAACTAGTAAGACTGGGACTTAGTACACAGGGCTGTCCTTGGTGAGCTAATGAATTTGACACCTTAATGGCTGAAATATATTAGGTGATATGGGCATCTAGAGAGCCTAAATATAAGTATATAGTGCAGTATAAAATCAACCTGAGGATGAGCCTTCAGCCCAATATTTAATCTTAACAAGTAACAGGGGATACTCCATTCTGATACATGTGGAGTAAGGAATTGCTAAATCATTATGGAGGCATGACTAGGCAATTTCAGAATATGTGTAACTGGGTGTGCGGTGGTGATTCAAGTTGTGGCATTTGATCCTATGCCTCGACTTTTGATGGTTAATGGGGTATGGTATCCTACTCATTGCATTGATGTTCTCTACTAACATGCCCACAGATATAACCCACTGCTTACCAATGTCTATTGATGGATTCACATGACATTCTAGGAGATGTATCATTAATTGACCCCTCATGCTAGATAGGAGGGACGTCAACATGACTGATCAGTAGCTGGGCTAACATATGCCTCTACTCTATCACACCTGATACTCTCAGCCTAGTACTCAATAGTTTAAACCAATTGGGATGGTGTAGGCTGACCTATGAGATGCAAGTTAGTCTGGTTTATGTGATTGTAGGACAGGTTTAACTGAGAGGGGAAAAATGTCTGTACAACACCATAAAGAGGGAGATTATAGTAATATGTTTGAGGTTAAAGGACTTGCATACGTATAAGTATATGTGCAAGGCCCAAAACAGTCATAAAAGCTAGACTGCACCATCATCCTCATTCCTGACATGAGGCACCCTCTCGACACATTCTCAACTGTGCATATCCTTTTATATACATATATGAATAGAGGCTACACCTGTATGCCTCTCTACATGAGACTCGTTAGCTTTACCATAATCTGAGACAAGACAATAAACCCTTACCCTTCCCTGTATACTATCTTATGTGCCTGCCCCTGAGTCTGAACCAATGTTCAGATTCTATGAGTCGATGGATCATCCGTCCTCTGCACTGCAATGCATGACACACCCTGTCCTACCCCAATCCAAACTTTCCTACTTACATGGGTATGATATATGGCAACGTGAAGGCATAAAGAACCTGTTACACACCTAATATCCTCACATGGCCACAAGTACCTAAACTTCTTACTCGACATTACTTCGAACACTCCTCAATCATCCTATTTGCTTATTAATGAAAGTTGCAAGACTATGGTTGATTAATCCTAACGAATCGAAATTATGGATGTGAGAAATACCTTTCGAAGATTAGCTTTGCTTCAACCTTCAACTTCGAGTAGCTCTCGATGTAGAGCAGGGGAATTCCGCGGCAGGAGACTTAGGGTTCGAAAGGCAGGGCCAAGTGATCCTGGTTTTTATATTAGGGTTTGGATGGATCAAGAGATGAGACTGAATTTCCATCTCCTATCCAGATGTGGATTTGGAATCCTCTGCTCGTAGGATTTGAATCCCAGCTCTGGCCGTTTGGTTCTTTTAAATTTAAAACGAAGGTTTTGTAATAGAGCCCCTCTAAGCTGCAATATTTGATAGAAGTCCTTTTTATTTACAAGTAAATGCTATAATACGTATTGCTTAATAACTAATTATGCAACAATTAATAATCAGTCATATTTAAAGAAATTTTAATTTGGGGATTTTGGGTCGAGGGCTTACAAATCTACCCACCTTAAAATAATTTCGTCCTCGAAATTTCAAAAGATAAAAATAGGCACAACCAAGAATAGCATCAAAATGTGACATGACCAATCGATATGAACAATCACGACAAAAATATAATCAATAAAATAATGTGATGAACGATCGAAATTGATCAAGCATATAGAATCAAAATATAAATATGTTTTAGAAATATAGTGGAAGGAAATCAAAATAGGTTTAAAATATGACGATTCAAAAATAGAAAAATATGAAAGAAATAAAGAACTACTAGTTGTAGAGAAGGTGGTAACAAGAAATAAGACACCAAATAAATTTAAAAGAAGAAAAAAAATAGTCGTATGCCAATAAAAGATATAGTCGCTATGATATTCGAAAATCATAAGTATATCCGAAGTCATTTAACCGAGAATCCATGCCTCGCCAGTGTACATCTGGCTGCCGTGAACCCTTGGTTTCATGACTCAAGTATAATATGTTATCGAACACTTTCTCAACTCTACCCAATATTGACATAATAAATCAAAAGATCAATAATACAACTAGGATATAGTTTTAGTAATATTTGACAATCTACGCTTACTTGAAATTATTTCAACTTAGGGGTCATGCCACGCCAGTGCGCTTCTGACTGCAGTAAACCCGCAGTCTCCATAATTCAAATAAATGGGGACAGTGCGTATCTGCCTTACCATTGTAAATCATCAAAATTATTTCAACTATATCCGTAAGAATTTCAAAAGAACTTCGATAAATTCAATTAAGTCGATCATGATAAGAAAATATAAGTATCTGTTCTTGAGTAAAAGTATCAGTTTTGAAAACAAAATGATCACAAAATGAACAAAGACGACTTGAATTAATATATAGATAATTAAACCAAGATTAGGAATTAAAAATAAAACGATCGCAAAATAGTTTTGAAAATAAAAGGAGGTTTAGAGAAGGCAGAAGATAAAATGGCACAAAAATGATCAAAATTAGGAATTGAATTCTGTGAAGGCCTAACTTACCAAGCGAATAGTCTACCCACCTTTGATCCTAACAACGTATCAAATATCTAATAGGGTTTAAAATTCAATAAATCATTGGCTAAATCACATGGCCTAATTAGCAACCTTAACTACCCAAGGGTCAAATTGAATAAGGGACTCCTAGTCCTAGCCATTCTCTAAAATTAAATTAGTCCTAGTTGTGAATGAGCATTTTCCTAGTCGCAGGCTTGCAGTAGTATGACTAATATTAGTACTACCACAAGTTCGTATAATTTGCGAAGACTGACCTGCATGGGCCATCACAAAAACTTGTCACGACCCGTACCCGATTTTCGGATACGAGACGTGTCCAAGCCAGCCTACGCCGCAGAGTCGGCGGTAGAACGCTGTCAAGCCCGCAAGAAATAAATGCTCAAATATCACATTGCTGCTCATTCACATTTCTAAATTTATTACAACAGTTACAACATTTATAATTAAAGGAATTACAAGCTTCTACAATTAATAAAATTGATACAATGCTATCTATTTCTAGGTTGTCTTCAGCATACCCAAGTCTTCCCCAGTGCTAAGAGTGATAGCGACTTAACCTGAAAAATGTTGGTTATCCAGTCAGGATTGGAACAAGTACACAAACCGACGGCAGTGCAAAACACAATAGAATTATCAAGACATGAAAATAGCATATGAGAAATAAAAACTGTAAGATAAAGTGATGTCATAGCATGATAGAGAAATAAACAAGGAAAAGCTAATAAAAGACATCTATCTAGGTGGTGTGAAATATCTGTTTCAACATGTGGACGGCTAGGGGGTAAAATCCGGCATACTGCACGTGTCGTGTGCTGCAGCTATCGTTCAAGAATAGACTCATGGGATATTTCTGGGTAGTCCACATGTATACTAAGATATTTCCCCTCCCGACAACTCCGTGTGACGAGCGTGTCAACAAGCAGCAAGATATATGTAAAGACATGAAATGAAAAGACTACTATGAATCGGAAAGCAATCAGAAAGTGCACTTGCCTGTCGCTTCGAGCTGCAAGTAATGACCAAGTGAAGAGTTGGAGTCCCATAAACCTATATTTATGAATTCCATATCAATACACAATTTAAAATACAAAAGAAACTATCTAATGGGTTACATAATCTTCCTATTGGATTTTCTCCCTTTGACACCCTCTAGTAATCCTAACCTCAACTCTGTCTCCTTTGATGCTTCTTGGACCTCTCTTTCCTTGACTTGTTACTAGTACCATGTGTTAGCTAACAGTATGGGTTTTAGTTCACTACTTTGCTATAGAGCTAGGGAAGTGTACAACCTATGTGATATTACCATCACTCTATTGGCATTTGCTGTAAACCCAGGTACAACTAGTGTCATTACCCTATTTTGAGGTATAGAGATGGTAACAATGGTCACCTGTAATGACCATTTGGCCTACAGTTGGGTTGGCCTCAAGTGCCAGGCCCCTGTTATGATGTGGAGAGTAGGGCTTGTTTCCCTACCTCATTCTAACAGCATAACAATGATTTTGCCCTGCATTCCTCTATTCTGGACCATATATCCTGCCCACATCCTCAAACTTAGCTGAGTATATTTGGTATTAATAGGTTTCTATTATACTAAAGTTTGAATGATGTTAACCTTCCTGTTTCCTGCAGGTGGAACCCTGATATTACACCTGGACCGGTCCTATATGCAGGATAACATAACTAACTGAATATGGTCTTAATGCAATAACTGTTTCTCAAGGGCAATAGAACCAGTGATTGGCTCATGCATAAGGTCTCAAATGAATACTAATGACCACATGGGATCAGTGGCTGATCCTGTCACTCTCTTGTCCAGATGTGGTTTGAGGGTTGATCAATAAACTGTCATTCCTGAATATGTGCTCTGGATACACCATATCACAAGTACAAATAGGTGTAGACACACACCCATGAGGGGCTGCCCTCAAGGCACTGTACCATGTCCAAGGAGACATCCTGTTCACCTGTACACTAGTGTATACACTAGTACAACTCTCATGTTGCCATCCATACAGTCCATCCCTAACCTCTTGTATTACCTGGTACATCTTAGAGTACTAGAATACTCAATTATGATTGTGACCAAGGATATCCCATATTGGACACTATATAAAAGACTGATTTAAGTCTTCACTTGTCTAAACGAATGTCTAGCACCATATCAAGATCAAGGGCCAATTTCGATGTAGGCTAGTCACATGGATTTGATCACCAATGTCAGGATTGTTATATTGACATTTAAATTTGTACTGCAGGTAAATCAGTATGGTACACTGTCCATAGCTCTTGTTTGCAATTGGGCCCAAGTCAATCAATGCTTCCTGTTGTAACTTCCAATCTTGGCACCACCCCTACACTCTAGTCTCTCAGATTGACACTTCTCATGCTAAATCTACTGCCATCATCTAAAAAGGGACAGGAGTATTTATTACCCAGCACTTGGGTACCTGTCATGTATAGGTGGTCTTCTAACTTCTGTGTACAGCCTGTCTCTAAGCCTGCCTATAGTAGGAGTATAGGTAATCCTGACTTTACTCTGCCTGTAATTTTCTACACCAATGTGATTACCAGTTCTCTCATCTGATACTTGTGTTTAGGAACACATGTTCTTACTGCTGCCAACTACTAGTGTACAGTAGGCAACACAACTCACTCTAGGTTAAACTTTGGTTAATTCTCTACTTATATTGCCTATGATTATCTGCTGCTTAATGGAAGGGAACAATCTAAGCATTGGCAGATACTCGAGCAAGAGTATCAGCTAACTGATATCCAACCTGTCAGTTTAGGTAGTCCTAGATTGATACCAGGATTGAGAGTGTAAGCCCATGTACCTTTGTGACTGACATCCAGAGTCCAAAAAAACTAGTAAGACTGGGACTTAGTACACAGGGCTGTCCTTGGTGAGCTAATGAATTTGACACCTTAATGGCTGAAATATATTAGGTGATATGGGCATCTAGAGAGCCTAAATATAAGTATATAGTGCAGTATAAAATCAACCTGAGGATGAGCCTTCAGCCCAATATTTGATCTTAACAAGTAACAGGGGATACTCCATTCTGATACACGTGGAGTAAGGAATTGCCAAATCATTATGGAGGCATGACTAGGCAATTTCAGAATATGTGTAACTGGGTGTGAGGTGGTGATTCAAGTTGTGGCATTTGATCCTATGCCTCGACTTTTGATGGTTAATGGGGTATGGTATCCTACTCATTGCATTGATGTTCTCTACTAACATGCCCACAGATATAACCCACTGCTTACCAATGTCTATTGATGGATTCACATGACATTCTAGGAGATGTATCATTAATTGACCCCTCATGCTAGATAGGAGGGACGTCAACATGACTGATCAGTAGCTGGGCTAACATATGCCTCTACTCCATCACACCTGATACTCTCAGCCTAGTACTCAATAGTTTAAACCAATTGGGATGGTGTAGGCTGACCTATGAGATGCAAGTTAGTCTGGTTTATGTGATTGTAGGACAGGTTTAACTGAGAGGGGAAAAATGTCTGTACAACACCATAAAGAGGGAGATTATAGTAATGCCTTTGAGGTTAAAGGACTTGCATACGTATAGGTATATGTGCAAGGCCCAAAATAGTCATATAAGCTAGACTGCACCATCATCCTCATTCCTGACATGAGGCACCCTCTCGACACATTCTCAACTGTGCATATCCTTTTATATACATATATGAATAGAGGCTACACCTGTATGCCTCTCTACATGAGACTCGTTAGCTTTACCATAATCTGAGACAAGACAATGAACCCTTACCCTTCCCTGTATACTATCTTATGTGCCTGCCCCTGAGTCTGAACCAATGTTCAGATTCTATGAGTCGATGGATCATCCGTCCTCTGCACTGCAATGCATGACACACCCTGTCCTACCCCAATCCAAACTTTCCTACTTACATGGGTATGATATATGGCAACGTGAAGGCATAAAGAACCTGTTACAAACCTAATATCCTCACATGGCCACAAGTACCTAAACTTCTTACTCGACATTACTTCGAACACTCCTCAATCATCCTATTTGCTTATTAATGAAAGTTGTAAGCCTATGGTTGATAATCCTAACGAATCGAAATTATGGATGTGAGAAATACCTTTCGAAGATTAGCTTTGCTTCAACCTTTAACTTCGAGTAGCTCTCGATGTAGAGCAGGGGAATTCCGCGGCAGGAGACTTAGGGTTCGAAAGGCAGGGCCAAGTGATCCTGGTATTTATATTAGGGTTTGGATGGATCAAGAGATGAGACTGAATTTCCATCTCCTATCCAGATGTGGATTTGGAATCCTCTGCTCGTAGGATTTGAATCCCAGCTCTGGCCGTTTGGTTCTTTTAAATTTAAAACGAAGGTTTTGCAATAGAGCCCCTCTAAGCTGCAATATTTGATAGAAGTCCTTTTTATTTACAAGTAAATGCTATAATACGTATTGCTTAATAACTAATTATGCAACAATTAATAATCAGTCATATTTAATGAAATTTTAATTTGGGGATTTTGGGTCGAGGGCTTACAATAATGATTGTGACCTTGACTAATAATTGATCATGCGTTCCTAGTAGGAACTAAGAGACTGGCTAGTCGTCTTATTGAATTGAATGACTGAGACACGTTCATATGAATTATGAACTATTGAAATCGACTGGCTAATCCCGAATATTGGCATACAAGCACATGCAGGCTTCAATTCATTTATTATTTATTTATCTTACCAAAGAAGCATGTGTACTTTATGGTCAAGGCATGATTACTCCGTGGTTAGTTTTGATTGTTGCATTACGCTATGTAAGACCTACAACCTGACCGCTCTGGTATCATTGTAGGGTTGTGCATATCGTACCTCGTACGAAAGTACTCATTCTGAATGACCATGATCCACGGCATGGTACTTCACTCAACATAGAGACTATTAAGTTAAATAAAATAATGATTGCATGGAGAGAATGGATTCCCGAGTTCTTACATGGCAGACCCCTTGGGACAAGTAGTACCCGACGGGCCGGCTGGTTTCCACAGATACTGTAAACCTGCCATACGGGCAGGGAACAGTATCTGTTTATATTATTATTGTATATTGTATATTGATGACGGGCGTCCCGCTGGGACTCGTCTAATTCATGAATGGCGCAATTGATTGACTGGATCGACTAGCCTTGCTCGCACATAGTAAGAACTGAGGAATCCCTATTGCATAAATTCCAGGAAAACTTGGGACTCAAAATAGCAAGCCGTAGGATTTGATTGGCCGTTCAAGATGATTTGTTTGTGTACTGTACCTACTCTGTTACCTAACTGGGATGATCAGAATATCAGGACATGACGGGCCAACTTATGTCCTTGTTTGGTTGGGATGTTGGTTCGAAGTGTCGTGATGTGATGTAAATCCTAGTGGAAAGCAGAGATCTATTATTATATTTCTCATTACTGGTTTTAGTTCTCATGTCGTGCTTCCTTGTGGTACTTGCTATTAGAGGTCTAACCTCTCTGGTTTTGTATGGCCAGATTTAGAGCCGGTTCCCGAGGACTCAGCTTACTTCTACCTCCAAGATGGTCAACACTAGAGGGATGATCGCAGGAGGACTCGAGTGGGTTTCTTACTTCCCCGCTCGTTTTGTTATCTACTTTATACCTTGCCGTTTGGCACCGACATGTTAGTCGGATTGTCTTGTACTTACTTTTTATATAATTGTAACTAAAGTCAGGCTGCAGCTGATAACAATTGTGTATACTTTTGCTACATCAATCTGGCTATTTTTTGTAAAGCCAGATATCAAGAACATTTTGACAGAGCGTTTGGGACGCCTTACTGCTTTATCTTACATGTTCTCTATTACTGTTTCTTGTTCGAATGATTGAGACAATAGATGTGAAGTGACCATAGTGAGACTTTCATGTAGTATGCACCCCCTCGTCTTTAGACAGCATTGATCGTATTATACGGTATTCATCTACCCGTAATACGTAGCTGGCTGAGTCATTCCCCCGCTCTCCAGTATTCTGGTTCTAGGGCGTGATAGTGGGTGAGAAGAGAGAGGGTGTGTTCGTGGGGGGGTTTGGGTAGTTTGCAGTTAGGTCTTCCTAGATTAGAAAATTGCACAAAGGCCCTTCCAGGTTTAAATGAAAAATAAAATTTGCATTCCTTAATTAAAAACAATTTACTAATTACAAACTGAAATAAAAACAAATCTAAAAATTGCAGAATGATATCAAAACTATTTAGGAAATTACATATTGATATTTTTTGTATTAAAACTTATTTAAAAATTATTTTAAAAATCTAGAAAAATTCCTAAAAATTCCTAATAATTATTTAAGGCTATAAATGACATAAAAATTTAATTAACACTAATTAAAAATAAATTTTGAAAAACAGGGGCTTACAAGTCTTCCCTTCTTGAAAAATTTTGTCATCGAAATTCACAAGGATTGAAGGCCCTACAATATTCTAACATAGCAAGCAATGCAACAAAATGACTAAGGCTGCGATCGAAACTAACCTCTAAGGTATCAAGCGGGAACGGGTGGTTCCCTCGCAGCGGTTGGATCGAACAAGTAAGGGTATCTCTCCCTCATGTCCGACTCCCTCTCCCAAGTAGATTCACCTGGGGAGTGACTGCTCCAAGCTACTCGTACTAGGGGTATAAACTTGTTCCTCAGCCTCTTCTCTCTCCTGTCTAATATCTCCACTGGCTGCTTAGAAACTGTAAGGCTCGGTCCGACCTCCAACTCTGAATGATCTAGCACATGACTGGGGTCTGGAACATATCTCCTCGGCTGAGATACGTGAAAGACTCGTAAACTCCTGCTAGATTGGGTGGAAGTGCAACCCTGTAAGCTACCTCTCCGATCCTGCCAAGTACCTCGAATGTCCCGATGTATCTGGGGCTCAGCTTCCCTCCTCGTCCGAACCGGATCGTCCCTCGAGTAGGTGATATCTTCACTAGCACCATATCACCGTCTGCGAACTCCATCGGCCTGCGACTAGCATCAGCCCAGTGTTTCTGTCTATCCTGAGCTACTCTGAGCCTGTCTCTGATCATCCCGACTTTCTCTGCTGCATCCGTGATCATCTCTGGCCCAAGCATAACTCTGTCTCCGACATCATCCCAAAAGAGCGGTGTACGGTATCGTCGTCCATATAGCGCCTCGAAAGGAGACATACCAATACTGGCCTGGTAGCTGTTGTTGTATGAAAACTCTACCAAGTACAGATGGCTCTCCCATGATCCTCCGAAGTCCAGCACGCAGGTCCTCAGCATATCCTCCAGTGTCTGTATCGTCCTCTCGGACTGTCCATCTGTCTGCAGGTGATACGCCGTACTGAACTTGAGCCTACTGCCCAACTCCTCCTACAAGCTCCTCCAGTAGTGGGATGTAAATCTGCTGTCTCTGTCTGACACGATGCTTACCGGCACTCCGTGTAGGCGAACTATCTGCTGCATGTATAGCTCCGCCAACTTCTCGGTAGAAAGCCCCACCTTGAAGGGTATGAAGTGTGCACACTTTGTCAGCCTGTCTACGATGACCCAAATGGCATCCTTCCCTCCTTGGGAACGAGGAAGCCCTGAAACGAAGTCCATTGTAATATGTTCCCACTTTCACTCGAGAATGGGTAATGGCTGCAACAAACCAGCTGGCCTCTGGCACTCTGCCTTGACCTGCTGGGAAACTAGACATCTTGAAATGAAACATGATACATCCCTCTTCATCCCGTGCCACCAAAGATGTTCCCGCAAGTCACGGTACATCTTGTTAGCACCAGGGTGAATAGAATATCTCGATCGGTGTGCCTCCTGCAAAACTGCCTCTACTAACTCTCCCTTCTGCACGCACAATCGGCTACCACGCCTCAAGGATCCATCCTCTGCTATAGTGAAGTCATCCAGCAATCCAGCTAACGCCTGGGGTCGAAGTCTGCGAAGGCTCTCATCTGTAGACTGTGCCTCCCGGATCTGCTCCATCAAACCAGACTGAATGTCAAGCGCCATCATCTGTATCACTGATCCTGGCCGAACTAGCTCGATACCGAGCTTCTCCAGATCCTCCCGCAAATGCCGATCAATCATCAGGTACTATGCCATCGGATGCCTGCTCAGCGCATCCGCCACCACATTTGCCTTCCCGGGGTGATACTGTAAATCGATGTCGAAGTCCTTTATCAACTCCAACCATCGACTTTGCCTCATGTTCAGCTCTTTCTGCGTGAACACATACTTCAAGCTTTTGTGGTCAGTAAAGATTTCCACACGCTCTTCGTATAAGTAATGTTTCCATAACTTGAGTGCAAAGATCACCGCAGCTAACTCTAGGTCATGGGTAGGATAATTCCTCTCATGAGTCCGCAATTGCCTAGTTGCATAAGCAATTACTTTCCCATGCTGCTGTAGGACACATCCTAGCCCCTTCCCAGAAGCATCACTGTAAATGGTGAAACCTCCAGAACCTGAAGGTAAGGTCAGAACTAAAGCGGTCGCCAGCCTCCTCTTCAGCTCCTCAAATGCTGTCTGGCAGACCTATGACCAAATGTACTCTTCTTCCTTCCGCGTCAGCTTCGTCATGGGTTCAGCTATCCTAGCAAAGTCCTGGACGAACTTTCTATAATAGCCTGCTAAACCCAGAAAACTCCTGATCTCTGAAACTGACGTCGAAGCCTTCCACGTCTCAACTGCAGCAATCTTCCTGGGATCCACCGAGATTCCATCTCTAGTGACTACATGGCTGAGAAACTCCACTCGGTCTAAAAAGAACTCGTACTTCGGCAATTTGGCAAACAATCTCTCCTGCCTCAGAATCCCCAAAACTATCCGCAAGTGCTCTGCATGCTCCTCCGGCGTCTTCGAGTATATCAGGATGTCATCGATAAACACCACGACGAACTTATCCAGATACTGGTGAAATGTCTTATTCATTAAGTTCATAAAGACAGCTGGCGCATTTGTGAGACCAAATGGCATCACCAGAAACTCGTACTGCCCATACTTCGTGTTGAACGCCGTCTTCTGGATGTCTGCTGGCCTAACCTTCACCTGGTGGTACCCGGATCTCAAATCTATCCTGGAAAACACTTTCGCCCCGCTCAACTGGTCGAACAAATCATCTATCCTGGGCAGAGGATATTTGTTCTTGATAGTGATGGCATTCAAGGCCCGATAGTCAATACACAACCGGACTGTACCATCCTTTTTAGGCACAAAGAGCACTGGCGCTCCCCATGGAGAAGCACTGGATCGAATGAAACCCTTTTTCAACAGGTCATCAATCTGCTCTTTCATCTCTATGGCCTCCTTGGGATTCACTCTATAGCAAGCCCGGGATACTGGTGATGAACCCGGCACTAAATCTATAGTGAACTCCACATCTCTGTCAGGTGGAAGTCCTGGAAGATCCTTTGGGAATACATCCATAAACTCCCTAATGATAGGGTGTGGCGGAGCTGCGTCCCCTGTCACGACCCGCACCCTAGAGTAAGGGCACGAGAAGTGGGTACGTCCAGCCTACGCCGCAGTGTCGGCGGTAGAACGCTGTTCTAGGTCATGAACCATAACTAACATAATATGAATACTCTCCATAAGGAGGCCAACACAGAGGTATAACTCAATCACAATCTATAGATAGAAAATGGTACGATAAAATAGATAAGGAAATCCTCAACTGAGGTACAACAGAAACTAAATACAAGTCTCAACATCTCTACAACATACAACTCTGAAACAAAGACATAAGCTAAACATGAAAGGAAATAGTCTAAGCTATCTACTCTATACAAGGTATCATCCTGAGCAGCTGCCTGAACCTCGCCAGGGGTCCAGGTCGCGAGTGTCATCTAGGCAAGCTCCAAGTAAGGGGGTGCAGGGTTCCTCATCATCCTCTGTAAAATTTTCAACAGGTCCAGTCAGGACGGGAGCGAGCACAGTACATCTCATGCAGTTCATATCAAGGCAGGAAATATAAAGCAGGCAATAGAATAAAATACATGAAACGCTGTAAGAAGATGTACATAAAACAGGAGAGATATTTGGTAACTGGAAATATATACATGATAAGTAAGAACAGTAAGTGACTAGTGATTTAGAGTACTAGATGGCATGTAATTGGCTTAGGTTGAACATGATGTACATGAGTGAACATGTGGGACATCAGCCCATAAGACTGATGCGAACATGATAAAACATGAAAAGTAACAGAGTGAACATGATGGTTAAATCACATGACCATTTATACTCACCCCTACCCACAATTAATACACAAGGATCTAGTCAAGTTACGTTACGTACATGATGTTTTGGTTATACAGGAAACACATGAGAAAACATGAGCGTACATGAAAGAACATGAAAGTACATGAACGTACATGTAAGAACATGAGAGAACATGAGTGTACATGAATAACGCAGAAGCGAAGAATACATGATGTACATGAAACACATGTCATAAAGTATCCGATGCTCCCGCTAAGGGGATAACATCCCAAGAAGAGATCCGTATAGTACTAATCCGTGATGATAACGTGACAGCATCAAGTAAAAGTAATCTAGAGCGAGAATATAAATCGTGACAAGTATGAAACGATCAGAGAATGTACTCGCCTGTATCTGAATGTCCAATATGAAAAGTACTGCCCGAGGAGTGGTGTCTGGCTCCTAATCAGAGCAACACAAGTCACAACAAGTCCAAAATAGTATAATGAAGTCCTACTATGCATTCTACATGATTCTAGGTCAATCTAGGCCCAAGTCAACTCTTGGTCAACCTTTTAAAAGTCAAACTAGGTCAACTATAGTCTAACAAGTCTATACTAGTCTATTTAACCCTAATCAAGTCTAATAAGTCTCACTAGGCCTAAACAAGCTTAATCTAGCAATCACACACCAATCACAAGACTATACAAGCTATCAACCCTACAATTTACATATACTCATATACACATGCCCATATTAGTTTAGACCACTAGGTATATCACACATGGCATGGGTTCATACATCACAAGACAATTTAGCTAAGTCATCATAACATGGCTTACATCTTAGTTTTAGACAAAATATACATGGCTAACATTGTATAGGCTAACATGGTATATATATATATATAATACATATATACTCACTACATATAAGTCATACCTATATATATACATAGGAAATTATCCATGGCTAAACTCATCAATGTGTGTGTGTGTATATGGTGTGAAACATGAATTGTGGACAGTTTAGAATTAGTGAGTGAGTGAGTGAGTGAGTGAGGGTGTAAAACATGTCTCAGTTTGTATACATAAGGTTTTCTTCCCTTTTGAATCTTAGTTAACATGTTTTACAGGTTAACCTATCTATCATAGCTCAAAACCATAGCTCAACTCATATTTAACAGTTAACATGTTAGATAATAGATCCTGAATTCTCAGGTTCATAGAGAAATGTGGGTATAACATTGTGCCAAAGTGAAGGGAATGTGAGGGTGTGTATAAGGTGGACTGTGTATGTGTGTGTGTGGGCAGTTAGAAGGACAGTGGCTAAGTATAGGTGCAGGAAATAAATACTCTAACAGTGAAGAGGAGAAGTATGTGACTTGGTTCCAGGAACCAAATGACAGTGTGAGATCATCCATGTGTGTGTGAGAGAGATATGTGAGAAAACAGAAAACAGGAAAACAGGAAAATCAGTGAAATGGAGAGGAAAGAATTCAATGTATTTTTAAGTAGTTAAGAACTAAACCCAATCTCAGTTTTTCTAGTTTGTGATATGTATGTGATTTGAATGTGTGACTGAAATGTGTGATCTCAGGTATTGATATGAAAACTCAGGTTTTGGCATTCCTATTTCTAAGTTGTTTCCTTTCAAAACTCAGTTGATAGCCATAAAACATAGCATAACAAATCAAAACTCAGTTTTATTTAAAGGAAAATCTCAGGGTTGCATTGGAATCTCAGATTACACTATTAATAAGGTAAATATGGCTCAGGTTATTAACTAAATACCCAGTTAAACATTGTACTGAATTCTTAGGAAAAAGAATAGGAATGCAATACTCAGGTTTTTACAATGTGAATGAATTCTCAGTAACTATTTGAAACAATCTCAGGTTTTCCCAAACACCTCACAGTTAACATTTAAACCTATATTAATAGAACATGATCTCAGATTTTTTTGAATGAGTTCCCATTTCAGTTTTCAGGTTATTCAAGAAATCAACTCACATGTGATGTGTATACATGTACAGGTGATAGGAATATGCATAACATGTCTCAGGTATTTGAAATGACAGTACAACATATACCAGTTTCCAATCTCAGGTTCTTAGGATTTAAACTCAGTTTTCTTCACAAACTTGTCTCAGTTTTATTTTCAGAAAACTTGATTGATATATGAACTATTCTCATTCGAAACCAATTTGAAAGTCCCAGTTTTATCCAATACAATCAAACTCCACATATGTGCACATAATAGAGGTTTAATTATAAGTAATTAACAGTGTCCAATGGGTCAATTGATTGCTAAAATCAAATTTAGGAAACTGGACAGAAATCAGAAGAGTAGACTGATAAAGAGGTATCAGGAAAAATGGGAAATGGAGAATACGACATGAAAATTAAGCTAGAAAACCCAACCAGAGGTGTATAATCAAAACATGGTGTTGAGGGAGTCATTCGTGTCCAGGAGCCCGACACAAACGTGTCCAAACAACACACGAACACAATACATGACAGTGCACAAAATAATCGTCGTGCACGCGTGCACGTGCATCAAACACGCGACACACGACACGACACGACTCGTGATCACACATGTGGGTTCGCCTAGTGTAGCTCTAGGTCTGACACTGCCTGACACGGGTCCACGTATCACGGTGTCGTGTCCAGAAGTGCGTATCAGTGCACGAAAAAACGACTGAACCAGTCAGTGCGTGGCCAGTGCGCGCGCGATTTCTTCGCGCACACACAACGAGGTCGCATGAAACTTCATGGACATGGTGTCAGTGGGTGCCCCCAACTGTCCACGAAGTTTCATGGCACAACGTGCCGTGTCGTGTCCATAGTCAACCCCGAGCAGCAGGGGAAGACTGTGGCAGCGCGCGGCCGTGTGCACGCGCGTGTCCAAGCACGAAAACGACACAACCATGACACGAAATCAAGACACCAACACAGGAATCAAAAGACCACAACAAAACTAATTTTCCTATTCAAAAAGAATCAAATAAATCGATCGAAATGCCCTTTGAGGCATTTCGTCGAACACAGTGCCATAGGCACTGATACGTGTCCAGAAAGGACACGAAACCTCCGACACCAAGCTCGAAACTAATCCAAACCCTAGGGGGACCCTTAGGGCTTCCTATTCATGGAGACAAATCGAAATTTCATTAAGGAATGAGGAAGTTACCTATTCTTGAAATCTCAAGAAAACCCCTTCTCTAGAGCTTTTCTCCTTGATGTCCCAATCCAACAAATCCTCAACAAATTGAGATGAAACTTCAATGACAGCAAGAATAGAGGTATTAGAAGTGTTTGCAACTGGTTTGAGGATTTTAGGAATTAAAATGGAATTATGGTGAATTTACTAGAGCAAGAACTCACCTCTTTCTTCTTGGATTCAAATTTTCTAAGGAGGGAGGCTAGCCCTAAGTTTGAGAGGGGTTTTATAGTGGGGGGAAGGATAGGATGGCTGTCATTAGGTTAGGGTTAGGGTTTAGGATGAGGGGCTATGGTTCCTCCAACAATTTCTAGCTAAATCAATGGTTCACAATTAAAGTAGCATCCTTTAACTTTTAGTCCAAAATATCTTTCTACAAAATATCTAGATATTTCACTAATGTCATTACTTTAATGAAACCCTCTAACTTAGTCTCTAGGGTCATGATTAACAATGTAGATTAGGCTAACTTCTAGGTCAAGACTCAACAATTTAACTAACACATATTTAATCAATATAATTCACAAAATCACAAAAGTGTCAAAATGACTAAAATACCCCTAGGCTTAAAAGATGAAATTTGAAATCCTAAACACATGATTAGGTCTCATTGGTCATGATTAGTCTTCTAGGTCATGTATGACTAATGTTACACTAGCAAAACACCAATTCACATTTCACTCAATTAAATAGTTTTAAAATAACTAAAAATCACCAAAAATTATATCATGACTAAAATCAAATATTTTAATGATTTAAAATGCAAAATTTTAAATTTACCCTTATTTTGGAAAAGTGGGTGTTACAAGTCTACCCCCCTTAAAAGAATTTCGTCCTCGAAATTAAAATGGTCGTACTTCTTCTAGAGTCTCGTCCCCAACAATCATGGTCTCAGAACTTACCTAAATCCTACAATTTAAAAGAATGGCATACATGGTCATGGCATATGGTGGCAGTTGAAGGTCTCACCTAGGTATACTAGTCATGCTAAACCCAAACGGTCATTGGATATCAAAACATACAAGCAATCTGGGGTGCTAAACTGGAAAAATTACAGAAACAACAAATCATCAAGGCTGTAATGCAGTCTATTATTCTATATAAAAACTGGTAAATATAAACAACAGAGAACCAGCTACAAGGGTCCCTACTCTAAAGCCAGGGCTATACTATCATTCCTAAGATAAAGGCCTAATCACAACTCATCAAATCATCATACTAAGAAAGAGTTATAACTAATGAATTTCTACAAGGAATTAGACTAGTCAACTAAAGTTATCCCTACTCCTAAGTTATTTGATGATGGAAAACACATTTTTTTTACAGAAGAGAAATGAAAGAGGTGATACTTTAAAAACCTTCAAGATATAATCTGATAATCACATGCGTCTGTCCAGAATCATGATACTCAGAATCCTCGCCACGCTAGTAAGCAAGGCTGCAATGAACGGTAGGGTCCATAACTGGGGTATGCATCTCTATGATCAAGTCGTCTGGAATCCTCGCTATGCCGACTAGTATAGCTGCGAGAAATTTCAATCTCATGATCAAGATATGTACATCCGAAGTCAGGTCCCTATGTTCTTGCCACGCCGGCTAATATAGCTGCGGTAAACTCTAGGTTCCATAATAAAGTAGACGTTTTACCATCCCTGTTATTTCTGTCAACATATGTTATCAGAAGATATCGTAACTCGGATCATAAAATTCATCTCGATAAAAAAAATCAAATCAACAACGATCCATCAAAATCAGATTCAAATATAAAGGAGTAAGGTTAAATCAAACAAGAGAAAAGGAATTCAAATTAGAAGTTCGGAATGAGATTCTCAAGGGACATCCCAGAAATCTCTCAAGGAATTCTAACTGTGATTGAGTACCCCAAAATATTCTACTCCTACTGCAGGCTGTAGTGATACTCTAGTTCGAATACCACTACATAAACTCGACCTGCATGGGCCACCACTAAAAACGTGTCACGACCCGCACCCTAGAGTAAGGGCACGAGAAGTGGGTACGTCCAGCCTACGCCGCAGTGTCGGCGGTAGAACGCTGTTCTAGGTCATGAACCATAACTAACATAATATGAATACTCTCCATAAGGAGGCCAACACAGAGGTATAACTCAATCACAATCTATAGATAGAAAATGGTACGATAAAATAGATAAGGAAATCCTCAACTGAGGTACAACAGAAACTAAATACAAGTCTCAACATCTCTACAACATACAACTCTGAAACAAAGACATAAGCTAAACATGAAAGGAAATAGTCTAAGCTATCTACTCTATACAAGGTATCATCCTGAGCAGCTGCCTGAACCTCGCCAGGGGTCCAGGTCGCGAGTGTCATCTAGGCAAGCTCCAAGTAAGGGGGTGCAGGGTTCCTCATCATCCTCTGTAAAATTTTCAACAGGTCCAGTCAGGACGGGAGCGAGCACAGTACATCTCATGCAGTTCATATCAAGGCAGGAAATATAAAGCAGGCAATAGAATAAAATACATGAAACGCTGTAAGAAGATGTACATAAAACAGGAGAGATATTTGGTAACTGGAAATATATACATGATAAGTAAGAACAGTAAGTGACTAGTGATTTAGAGTACTAGATGGCATGTAATTGGCTTAGGTTGAACATGATGTACATGAGTGAACATGTGGGACATCAGCCCATAAGACTGATGCGAACATGATAAAACATGAAAAGTAACAGAGTGAACATGATGGTTAAATCACATGACCATTTATACTCACCCCTACCCACAATTAATACACAAGGATCTAGTCAAGTTACGTTACGTACATGATGTTTTGGTTATACAGGAAACACATGAGAAAACATGAGCGTACATGAAAGAACATGAAAGTACATGAACGTACATGTAAGAACATGAGAGAACATGAGTGTACATGAATAACGCAGAAGCGAAGAATACATGATGTACATGAAACACATGTCATAAAGTATCCGATGCTCCCGCTAAGGGGATAACATCCCAAGAAGAGATCCGTATAGTACTAATCCGTGATGATAACGTGACAGCATCAAGTAAAAGTAATCTAGAGCGAGAATATAAATCGTGACAAGTATGAAACGATCAGAGAATGTACTCGCCTGTATCTGAATGTCCAATATGAAAAGTACTGCCCGAGGAGTGGTGTCTGGCTCCTAATCAGAGCAACACAAGTCACAACAAGTCCAAAATAGTATAATGAAGTCCTACTATGCATTCTACATGATTCTAGGTCAATCTAGGCCCAAGTCAACTCTTGGTCAACCTTTTAAAAGTCAAACTAGGTCAACTATAGTCTAACAAGTCTATACTAGTCTATTTAACCCTAATCAAGTCTAATAAGTCTCACTAGGCCTAAACAAGCTTAATCTAGCAATCACACACCAATCACAAGACTATACAAGCTATCAACCCTACAATTTACATATACTCATATATACACATGCCCATATTAGTTTAGACCACTAGGTATATCACACATGGCATGGGTTCATACATCACAAGACAATTTAGCTAAGTCATCATAACATGGCTTACATCTTAGTTTTAGACAAAATATACATGGCTAACATTGTATAGGCTAACATGGTATATATATATATATAATACATATATACTCACTACATATAAGTCATACCTATATATACATAGGAAATTATCCATGGCTAAACTCATCAATGTGTGTGTGTGTATATGGTGTGAAACATGAATTGTGGACAGTTTAGAATTAGTGAGTGAGTGAGTGAGTGAGTGAGGGTGTAAAACATGTCTCAGTTTGTATACATAAGGTTTTCTTCCCTTTTGAATCTTAGTTAACATGTTTTACAGGTTAACCTATCTATCATAGCTCAAAACCATAGCTCAACTCATATTTAACAGTTAACATGTTAGATAATAGATCCTGAATTCTCAGGTTCATAGAGAAATGTGGGTATAACATTGTGCCAAAGTGAAGGGAATGTGAGGGTGTGTATAAGGTGGACTGTGTATGTGTGTGTGTGGGCAGTTAGAAGGACAGTGGCTAAGTATAGGTGCAGGAAATAAATACTCTAACAGTGAAGAGGAGAAGTATGTGACTTGGTTCCAGGAACCAAATGACAGTGTGAGATCATCCATGTGTGTGTGAGAGAGATATGTGAGAAAACAGAAAACAGGAAAACAGGAAAATCAGTGAAATGGAGAGGAAAGAATTCAATGTATTTTTAAGTAGTTAAGAACTAAACCCAATCTCAGTTTTTCTAGTTTGTGATATGTATGTGATTTGAATGTGTGACTGAAATGTGTGATCTCAGGTATTGATATGAAAACTCAGGTTTTGGCATTCCTATTTCTAAGTTGTTTCCTTTCAAAACTCAGTTGATAGCCATAAAACATAGCATAACAAATCAAAACTCAGTTTTATTTAAAGGAAAATCTCAGGGTTGCATTGGAATCTCAGATTACACTATTAATAAGGTAAATATGGCTCAGGTTATTAACTAAATACCCAGTTAAACATTGTACTGAATTCTTAGGAAAAAGAATAGGAATGCAATACTCAGGTTTTTACAATGTGAATGAATTCTCAGTAACTATTTGAAACAATCTCAGGTTTTCCCAAACACCTCACAGTTAACATTTAAACCTATATTAATAGAACATGATCTCAGATTTTTTTGAATGAGTTCCCATTTCAGTTTTCAGGTTATTCAAGAAATCAACTCACATGTGATGTGTATACATGTACAGGTGATAGGAATATGCATAACATGTCTCAGGTATTTGAAATGACAGTACAACATATACCAGTTTCCAATCTCAGGTTCTTAGGATTTAAACTCAGTTTTCTTCACAAACTTGTCTCAGTTTTATTTTCAGAAAACTTGATTGATATATGAACTATTCTCATTCGAAACCAATTTGAAAGTCCCAGTTTTATCCAATACAATCAAACTCCACATATGTGCACATAATAGAGGTTTAATTATAAGTAATTAACAGTGTCCAATGGGTCAATTGATTGCTAAAATCAAATTTAGGAAACTGGACAGAAATCAGAAGAGTAGACTGATAAAGAGGTATCAGGAAAAATGGGAAATGGAGAATACGACATGAAAATTAAGCTAGAAAACCCAACCAGAGGTGTATAATCAAAACATGGTGTTGAGGGAGTCATTCGTGTCCAGGAGCCCGACACAAACGTGTCCAAACAACACACGAACACAATACATGACAGTGCACAAAATAATCGTCGTGCACGCGTGCACGTGCATCAAACACGCGACACACGACACGACACGACTCGTGATCACACATGTGGGTTCGCCTAGTGTAGCTCTAGGTCTGACACTGCCTGACACGGGTCCACGTATCACGGTGTCGTGTCCAGAAGTGCGTATCAGTGCACGAAAAAACGACTGAACCAGTCAGTGCGTGGCCAGTGCGCGCGCGATTTCTTCGCGCACACACAACGAGGTCGCATGAAACTTCATGGACATGGTGTCAGTGGGTGCCCCCAACTGTCCACGAAGTTTCATGGCACAACGTGCCGTGTCGTGTCCATAGTCAACCCCGAGCAGCAGGGGAAGACTGTGGCAGCGCGCGGCCGTGTGCACGCGCGTGTCCAAGCACGAAAACGACACAACCATGACACGAAATCAAGACACCAACACAGGAATCAAAAGACCACAACAAAACTAATTTTCCTATTCAAAAAGAATCAAATAAATCGATCGAAATGCCCTTTGAGGCATTTCGTCGAACACAGTGCCATAGGCACTGATACGTGTCCAGAAAGGACACGAAACCTCCGACACCAAGCTCGAAACTAATCCAAACCCTAGGGGGACCCTTAGGGCTTCCTATTCATGGAGACAAATCGAAATTTCATTAAGGAATGAGGAAGTTACCTATTCTTGAAATCTCAAGAAAACCCCTTCTCTAGAGCTTTTCTCCTTGATGTCCCAATCCAACAAATCCTCAACAAATTGAGATGAAACTTCAATGACAGCAAGAATAGAGGTATTAGAAGTGTTTGCAACTGGTTTGAGGATTTTAGGAATTAAAATGGAATTATGGTGAATTTACTAGAGCAAGAACTCACCTCTTTCTTCTTGGATTCAAATTTTCTAAGGAGGGAGGCTAGCCCTAAGTTTGAGAGGGGTTTTATAGTGGGGGGAAGGATAGGATGGCTGTCATTAGGTTAGGGTTAGGGTTTAGGATGAGGGGCTATGGTTCCTCCAACAATTTCTAGCTAAATCAATGGTTCACAATTAAAGTAGCATCCTTTAACTTTTAGTCCAAAATATCTTTCTACAAAATATCTAGATATTTCACTAATGTCATTACTTTAATGAAACCCTCTAACTTAGTCTCTAGGGTCATGATTAACAATGTAGATTAGGCTAACTTCTAGGTCAAGACTCAACAATTTAACTAACACATATTTAATCAATATAATTCACAAAATCACAAAAGTGTCAAAATGACTAAAATACCCCTAGGCTTAAAAGATGAAATTTGAAATCCTAAACACATGATTAGGTCTCATTGGTCATGATTAGTCTTCTAGGTCATGTATGACTAATGTTACACTAGCAAAACACCAATTCACATTTCACTCAATTAAATAGTTTTAAAATAACTAAAAATCACCAAAAATTATATCATGACTAAAATCAAATATTTTAATGATTTAAAATGCAAAATTTTAAATTTACCCTTATTTTGGAAAAGTGGGTGTTACATCCCCGACTGTCGCACAACAGTTCGGCTCTAGGCTGATCTCCGGCCCTGTTCTCCTGACACTGAATGGTGCTGTGCCTGGGGGACTGAACAAAATACTACCCTCATGACAATCTATAGATGTATGGGCATAGCTAAGCCAGTCCATCCCCAATATGATATCATAATCGGGGAGTGGCATCACAAAGAATTGCCCCTCGAACTCTCTCCCGGCTATCATAATAGAGCATCTATAGCTAGCTCTAATAGGCACTGGTCCTCCTCCCGTCATTACTCTACTAATCTCCGCAGTAGGTGTAGATACTAAATAATGTTCTTGCATAAACTCTAATAATAGGAAGCTATGAGATGCACCAGAATCAAACAAGCATAGAGCTAGAAAAGTATGCAAATAAACATGACCTGTGATGACGTCAGCTAAGTAATCTGGCTCCGAAACCTGCTTCGGCTCCGGCTTAAGGGCTAGGCTATAAACCTTCCCCTGAGGTCCCTTCTGCTGCTGCAGATGCTGGCCAAACCTCTGCTGCTGAGTCGGGAGCGGTCCTCTAGGCTTCGCTACTGGGCAGTCCCGAATCTGATGGGTGGCAGACCCACAAGCTAAGCACTGCTTCAACCTCTTCCTGCAAATGGAGATGTCGTGCCCTGGTCTTCCACAGAAAGAACATATAGCTCCCCTCTGCTGCTGTCGATGTCCCGGGGCTCTAACTGGCGGGGTCTGATGATGTGGTGTTGGAGGACGATAAGTCTGCTGTGGCGGCGTCGGTGCTTTCTGCTGGAAAGCCTGACGTTTGGACGGTCCCTTATGATGTACAGAAGCCGGCCTCTTGCATGACAGAAGACGCTCCTCGATGCTCCGGGCTAACTCTAGGCTCTGGTAGTAGTCAGTCGTACCGTTCGCCACTATAAGAATGCCAATGTCTGGAACTAGACCATGGCAAAACCTACGGGTCATCTCCTCTGGATCAGCAACCAGACTAGGAGTGAAACGGCTCAGGCGACTAAACTCTGCCGCATACTCGTCAACAGAATGGTTCCCCTGCTGGATGTTCTGGAATCGTAGCCCCATGGCTACTCTAGCAGTGGTCGAGAAGAATTTCTTCTTGAACTGGGTCTTGAACTGGTCCCAAGTGGCTCTACCTCTCGCGAACAACGGCTCATTCCGGAACCAGACTCCTGCTAAGTCTATCAGCAGAAATCCCACTGCCTCGACCTGAAGGTCACCCGGCATCCTGACTCCGAGGAGCTTCCTCTCTACTGAATCTAGCCAGTCATCTGCAACTACTATGCCCTCAGTCCCTAAGAACTCCTTGGGATTCAGACCCATGAAGTCCTTGATCGTTCCCGCTCTCTGCCGTGGCTCTACAGGTGGTGGGACCACGGGACATCCCTCAGAATGCTCTATGCTCTGGTGGAGTAGGGTAGTCTGCTTCTGATGGGTTGTTAGGAACCCCTGGATTAGTGTGAGCAGCTGGTTCCCGTCGAGTGTGACGGAAGCCTGGGTGGGTATAGTGATAGGGGGTGGTTGAAGTATCGGGTCCTGCTGGGCCTGTGATGTGGAAGGTGGTATCTGGGTCTGTGGATCTGTGGAGTGGGGAAATATGGTAGTTGAAGGTGTATCAGTCAACTGGTCAGCTGACTGGATATGGAGGGCCCCATTCTCGGAGGTAACATACTGGGATGAACGAGTAAGCACCATCTAAATTACACATAAAAAGACTTATAAGGACTTATTTAAAGTAAGTAATCATATGCAAGAAAATCTAATTATAATAGCAAACATGTGATGTATTTCCTATGTTGCAATCCTAGCATTCCTCTAAGTGTTCTAAGCGTCTTTCCTAATGTTGTCTAATTACCTTAAGTTCCTAATTGCAGGCATGCTTGGTACAATAACGTAACCAAACAGTTTAGTCGGGACCTGCGTGGGCCACCACTAAAAACATGTCACGACCCGCTACCCAAATTGTTGGGTCAGGTCGAGTCATGCCTAGCCTACGTTGAGATAAAATGTAGTAAGCTGTTCTAAAGATAACAGGATAAGACTAAATGTGCTAATAGTTCTATAAGTGAAGAAGAATCATAAATATACCAAACACAAAAGTTGTCGTATATAGTGAAATGTCCAAGTACAAGTAAACTGTAAAGTAAAACTGGATACATGTCCAGTTACAAAAGATATAGTCTAATACATGTCTACTCTCAAAAGTCTAAGTAAATAAAAGACAACTAGGCGAGGTTCCCCGCAGGAACATCCTCGTAAAGCAGAGCCGGGTCCTCGGTAGTAACCCCATAATATGTGTCGCAGAGTAACTCCTCCTCAGTAAGGACACCTACAACGTTATCCTGTCAGGACGGGAGCAAGTACTAAATCTAGCAAACTAGCATATGAAACATGGAAATGATCATGAGAGGAAAATAACTGGAAACATGGCATCACTCAATCTATCATGGCAAGGATACATATGTCATAGAGACAGATGTACATGTAATGTTTAAAACTGTAGCAGGTACATGATCGGTCAATAGATGTACAAGGTGCTGGAGGGCACATAATGAAATGTACATACGTACAAGTTAACAAGCATAGGTGTACATCCGTACAGACATGCAGGGTAATGGCCTGCGGCAAGGTATGCATATAAAATGCGACCTCGCTCGCTACTGTAGGGGGGTCGTGATCACGTACAATACTATCAGTTTCCCCATAACCTATATTCTAATCATGTGAGAGATACATCAAGACTGTTCTAAGCATGGTAGTAACAGAAAGCACATCATGTAGAGATCTAACTTGCTACCCCAAGGATCAGCATTTAACATGGTGGGGTTTGCAGTTCATTTTATGTGACAATATGTAAAGTTCGTAGAAAGTACTTGCCTCTAGCAAAGCAAAACAAAACAAGCTGCGATAACAATGCTATAGATGTTCGGTAACTCGTCACTGTAGAAGTAAATACAACAACTTAGTTTTTTTTTACACTAAGCTAAAACACTAGGACACTAATTTGTGCGACACGACTTGTGACTGGACACCTAGCAAAAATGATAACTTTGGTATAGGAGACCAATGTGGGGTGACACCCTACTTTAACTAACTTTCTAGGGTCTTTACACTAGTGAGGGGTGGGGTTCAATACGGCTAAAACTCAAAATAGCACAAAAAGCTACAAGTCATAATTAATCAATAAATAAATCAAAAGACCATTGTGTTCTAACAATTTTAGAGATAGACAAAAAGCCTAGTTTTGTTTAAAGTAAAGTATCAAAGTGATCCTTGTTAATCATAGAAATTTATTATAATTTTTCTGGAATTTATTAACCAGTACAAGTATTTTATAAAAATCAGTTTTCCTAAGTATACAGAAAATGAGTTTTGGTTTCATATGCCAAACTAGTGGCAAAATAGTAAATTAAATAATACAAAAATTATACTAAATTAGCTAACTTAACATAGTATCTAAATACTATTTTTCCATAATTTTAGCAGTACTTTAAGTATTTTTAGAAAATCAAAAACAGCATTGCACACAATAATTTATTTATCTGCGTATTTTGTGCATGTATATAATTTGAACCAAAGTTCAAATACAGGACCCAAGGCCATGAATCAAGTCCAATATGACTCGTACAGGTCTTGAATTGTGGAAACACATTTGAGCCCAAATACCCATGCTAGGCTTGGACACCAAATGGTTGCAGTAATTTAAATATACAGAAAATACAAAGTGGTAGAAATAAATATTATTATTATTTTAATATGGTAAAATTATGCATAGTGAAAATATACATATATATGTTTTAAAAGCACACATATATATATATATATATATATATATATATATATATATATATATATATATATATATGTAAGGAAAAATACTTAATTATAAAAGTACATATATATATACATACACTAATATTGTATATATATATATATATATATATATATATATATATATATATATATATATATATATATAGTATAAATATATATATATATACATATGAAGATATATACATATATTCATATATCTATATAAATACAAATAAATATATAAAAATTTACTAAGTATAAAATATATATATACATACATATAAAATACTGTCAAAAACAGTATATACATATATATGTATTCTAATATATATATACATATATATACATATATATATATAAATATATATAAATAACAAAACAAAGGAAAAGAAAAAGAAAAAGAAAAGAAAAAGAAAGCAGTGGCAGGGGCTCGAACCCGAGCCAATAAAGCGGGGGGGGGGGGGGGGGGGGGATGTTAGGTCGGGTTGGGCTGGCCAGGGGGTCAGCCCGCTGGGTTTGTTAGAGTTAGGGTTTTGTTCATTTTATTTAGTTTAGGTTAGATTAATAATAAAAAAAATATAAACAACTGTCCCGTGTCCTGACAGTTAAGGACACAGGTAACAACGTGTCCGTGCTACGCACGACACACACGAACACTGATTCATGTGTCCAACTACTGGACGAGCATCCCCGTGTCCTGACGAGTCTCCCACGTGAAATCGAGACACAGACGACACGAAAGCATACTGATACGTACGTGTCCGACTTCTCAAAGAAGTTTTCGAAGGCGGAGGCGGCGGCTAGGGGCGTCGGGACGGTGGCGCTCTGGTGGCGCTGCGTCCAGCTCGGCGCGGCGAAGCTAACGGTGGTGGAGGCAAACGACGAGGACGAGCGGCGAGGCGGTGGTGGGGTTACGCCGGAGTTAGGGTTTAGGCTAGGGTTTCGGGGAAGAACTGGGGAGAAAGGCGGTCGTGGGGGGTGGCGGAGAGAATTTAGGGTTAGGGTTCAGTCGGGGGGATAGAGGGGAGTTTTATAGGGGGGGTTGAGGCGGTAGGGGCAGCCGAATTTGGCAGGGGCAGGGCGGTCGTGGCGGTCGGGGCAGCCGGGGGTCAACGGGAGTGGGTGAGGAGAGAGAGGGTGTGTTCGTGGGGGGGGGTTTTGGGTAGTTTGCAGTTAGGTCTTCCTAGATTAGGAAATTGTACAAAGGCCCTTCCAGGTTTAAATGCAAAATAAAATTTGCATTCCTTAATTAAAAACAATTTACTAATTACAAACTGAAATAAAAACAAATCTAAAAATTGCAGAATGATATCAAAACTATTTAGGAAATTACATATTGATATTTTTTGTATTAAAACTTATTTAAAAATTATTTTAAAAATCTAGAAAAATTCCTAAAAATTCCTAATAATTATTTAAGGCTATAAATGACATAAAAATTTAATTAACACTAATTAAAAATGAATTTTGAAAAACAGGGGCTTACAGCGATGTTGCTAATCGTTTGTCCCTTCCGCCTTCGTTACGAAAAGTACATGATGTATTTCATGTATCAGTTATGTAGGTATGTATCGAACCCAAGCCATTTCTTCGATCATTCTGAGCTGCTTGTTGGTACCAACCTGTCTTACGAGGAACAGCCTGTGTCTATTTTGGACCGAAGGGAGAAGATACTCAAGAACCAAACAACTAGCCTTGTCCATATTGCTTGGGGCCATCACTCCTTAGGAGAGTCAATGTGACAACTTGAGGATGATATCCGATCACGGTATCCACACCTATTTGACTCGTAAGGTATATTTCTTTTCGTATACATTGATTGTCTTGATATCACATGCTTATCACCCTATGGATAAGGATTGCTTAATATCGTAGATTGTTAAAATAGATTGATTGCTTGCTATTGATATTGTAGGATGATTGCTTGCCTGTTAGAATTGCTTGTAGTTAGCTTAGTCGAGCCCTGCCATTTCTAGCCTACTTGGATTTGAAATTTCGATGACAGAATTTTTCTAAGGAGGGTCGAGATGTCACTCTCCATCCCCGGAATACGTATTTTAATATGTGTACTGTTTGCCTGTATTTATTTAGTATTTATCATGTATTTATTCTGTATTTAATTCTGTAATTACCTGTTAGTTATTTTTTTGTATTTTATTTTCTGCACTTGCATGGCTCTTGGTTCATTTTGGTTCATGTTGAACCAACTTGGTTTGGCTTGGTTCAACATAAAAATGAATGAATGGCCTAGATTGAGTGGAAAGGAATGAATGGTGGAGATCCCGTGGATTTGGTATTTATACCACCCTTTCTCTCTCCCTCTCCCTCTCCCTCTCTCTCCTCATTTACTCCCATTTATTTCTCCTCCAATAAAATCCTAGCCATTTGAGAGAGGCAAGTACATCTTGCATAATATGGAGGAATTCCTCAAACTTTAATTTTATTGTTCTATTCTCTTCCTCTTTTCATTCATAGCATGATTAATGTTGTGGCCATAGCATTTTAATTTCGTTTTATTGTGTTTTAATTACTTTGAAGAAAATAGGTTCTTCAGGAAAAATGGGTTTTTGATCTTCAAAACTTGTTGTTCTTTGGAAACAAATGGTTCTATGTTCAAGAGGGTTCAATCTTAAGCAAGTTTGTTTTTCGTTTCATCTCATTTTGACTTATAGATTAAAAGTTATGATCATTTGAAGTTTTAGGATTTCATGAATTTTTTGAGTTCTTGAGCTGCTGCATCATTCGTGGTTTGCACCATTTGATTGTTGTACTATTCATGGTCTGCACCATTCTTCTGCTACGCCATTCGTGGTCTGCACCATTCGTGTTCTGCACCATTTGTTTGTTGCACCATTCACCGTCTGCACCATTCATTTACTCTGCCATTCGTGGTTTGCACCATTCGTCTGCTGCACCATTCGTGGTTTGTGCCATTCATCTGCTGCGCCATTCGTGGTCTACGTCATTCGTCTGCTGCACCATTCGTGGTCTGCACCATTCACTGTCTGAACCATTTGTTGCAGAACCATTTGCTGCTGTACCACTGTACTATTCACTGCTGCACCATTTGCTGCTATACCATTTGCTGCTGTACCATATGTTGCTGCATCATTCATTGTCTGTACCATTCACTGCTGTACTATTTTTTGCTTGCACCATTTATTGTTCGTACCAATTGTTGTCGCACCAATCATTACTGCACCAATTGTTGTCACACTATTTGTTGTCTGCACCAATTGTTGTCGCACCAATTGCAGTCGTACCAATTATTGTCGCACCATTTGTTGTCCGTACCAATTATTGCTTACACCATTCATTGCTTGCGTCATTTGTTGTCACACCATTCCTATATTGATTAAACATTGATCATGCGCTCCTATATTTGGAACTGAGAGACTGGCTAGTCGTCTTATTGAATTGAATGAGACACGTTCCTGTTTATACAGTAAACTATTGCGACTGACTAGCGACCCCGATCGTTGACGTGTGTACTCGTGCTGATATTTCTAATTTCATAATTACTTTTATTTCACGCAATATGGAGTATGTGATAATTCACTGGAAAATATTTTCCTTATTTTAAAAACAATACGTGTATCTCACCGTCAAGGCATGATTACCCCGTAGCTAGGTTTGTTTGTTGCATTACACTATGTAAAATCCGACAACCTAACTGCACTATTATTAGTATAGAGTTATGCATTCGTACCTCGTATGGATGTACTTATTCAAAATGATCATGACCCACGGCATGTGATTTCAATTAACGTAGGGATAACTAAGTAACATAAAATAACTACTGCATGGAGAGGAATGAATTCCAAAGTTCTTACATGACAGTCATCTTCGGGACAAATAGTGCCCCGACTTGTCGAGTGGTCCCCGCGGATACTACAATTCTGCCATACGGGCAGAAAGTGGTATCTCTTTACTTTTTTGCAATATTGTTAACGGGTGTCTTGCTAGGACCCGTGTAATTCATGATTGGCGCAATTGATTACGGATCGACTAGCCTTGCTTGTACATGGTAAGAATTGAGGAATTCAATAATACATCTTTCTAAGATAACTTGGAACTTACAGTTAGCAAGCCATAGTAGTTGTATTGCCGCTTTAATTTGATTTATCTGTACACTGTATCATATTCTGTTAACTACTAAGGTGAACGGAATGTCATGACATGACAGATCAACTTCTATCCTTGTTTGGTTGTTCGAAGTGTCACGATGTCACGTGAACCCAGTAGTAAAAACATAAACTAATATTTATTATGCAGTATTTACTTCTTACTGGTTTTATTCCTGTATATCGTGCTTTCTTGTGGTACTTGCTATTTGGGATCTAACCTTATTGGTTTTGCATGACCAAATTTAGAGCCAGTTCCTGAGGATCCAGCTTACTTCTATCCCCGAGACGGTCAATACTATATGCATGGCCACTGGAGGACACGCGTGGGTTCCTTGCTTCCCTGCTCGTTTTACTACTTACTTTACTTTTTGTCGCTTGGCACCAACCTGTTAGTCGGACTGTCTTGCACTTGCTTTTACATAATTGTAACTAAATCAGACTGTAGCTGATAACGATTGTGTATACCTTGTTATATCATCTGGCTATGTTTTGTAAAGCCAGATATCCAGAACATTTTGACTGAGCATTTGAGACACCTTACTGCTTTATCTTATATGTTCTCTATTACTGCTTCTCGTTTGAATGATTGAGACAATATATGTTGAGTAACCCAAGTGAGACATGTATGTAGTATGCACCCATTGTCTTATAGACAACATTGATCGTATTATACGGTATTCATCTGCCCGTAATACGTAGCTGACTGAGTCATTCCCCCTCTCTCCGCTATTCTGGATCTGGGGCGTAACAACAAAGGAAGGGTTTTGGACACACTGATGTGCCAGGCACAAAAAATATTAGGGTCATGACCTTGGATAACAAAGTTTGGAATAATTAACAATGGAATTAGTGGCTATTTCTAGCTTCTAGGAGAACAATTCAGAAAAGAATATTCCAAGAATATTCTTAAGAATATTTCAAGGAATATGCTAGATGCTAGAAAATATTTCATCCTTAATTAATTACATGATTAACCTAGGCGATGAATAATTAAGCTATAATGATTAGTTATTTACTAATCATGCCACCCTATTCACGTAATTAATAAATGGACAACCCACAACTAACAATTACCAAAATTAACACTTCTTCTCCATAAATCACCGAATTGTCACTCCCTTTTTCATAAATCACAAATCTGTCATACCTTCCCTCAATAATTATGAAATTGCCATCGCCTCTTCAAAAATGATTTTTTTCTATAAAATAATAGTTAGAAAAAATAATAATAGCAATTTTGAAAACATGGGGGAGACATCGAATTTTAAATGACACGACTAGGCATGACTATGAACATAATCAAAATTTAGGTTTATATACGAGCAAAATATAGTCAAAATAGTAGTCATGGTCAAATCAACATCTAAGCATAACTAAAACACCTAAACACGATCAACTATGGAAATAACATGATTGAGCTTGACTAAGAATAATCAAAAATCTAATCACGATCATCTAGATCAAAGAAATCATTTAGTTACGATCAAAATCACTTAGCTATGATCTGTAGAAGCATGGAAAATATGGGGTTCATGTGGATCACAACTGACCGCATGAGTACCCTGTAATAGATTGACTCGCATAAAGAAGAGCAGCATGACAGACTCAGCATGCCCCCTGCGGCCCATCTTCACAAGACTGATTTTTGAGCCGCAGAGAGAATAGTTACTTATGCGGCCAAGCTGATCAATCCTTCTGATAAAGCTGACAAACGCTGTCAAAATTGACAGCTCTGACAGCTCTGATAACTCTGACACTCTGACAAAAAGAAGATAAGATATGATCAGACAAAATGTCACGCCACCAGACTAGACATGGCCATACGGCCAAAAGGACTGCAATCCGAGCCGCATGAACCTTATGCGGCTCAATCTATGTACTTCATGCGGCCAAGGGTAACTGCAATCTGAGTCGCATGAACTTTATGCGGTCCAGAATATAGAACCTATGCGGCTCAGAAGTCCCTAAGCTACATGCGGACTAAGGAAGACTGTCGTATGAGACTTATGCGGCCCAGCATGGCCGAACACTGAAAGGCCTATGCGGCTCAAAATAACTCAAGCAGACTGATCTTGTCTTACGATGAGACACGTGGCAGGCTGACCAAGTCTCAACCACCCAGATTCGCTACAACAAAATCTCAACAAACCCCACCAGCTGGCAGCACGAGATCGAGTCTGTATGCAGTGATAGACACGTGGCCACGTGGCCCTTTATGCGGCCCAAAAATCTGCTACTACAGAAAATACTATAAATAGCAGGGTACCGCACCCATGTAAATGGTTAGCAATCCATGGCTGGTAACCTACGAAGGGCAATTTCTTCAAGATCAAGGAATGCGTCAGATAGTCCAAGAAGTAAGACAGAGTTGCTAACCTTTCCCGAGCCTCTATCGTCACCCCCCAGAATCAAAACTAAACAATTGTACTTAGATTATTTCTTAGGATTTCTTCCTAGGCTTTCCTTTGTACAAGCGAGTTTGCAATCAAGTTCAATTCATTTGTAATTTTGTTGTGCTTAATATTTAATGGCGAACACGATGGCGACTCTGCTGGGGACATCCTTCTCTTCTGATGAGAAGTTGGTGACGTAATCTGACGCGTCCAAGCTCGGCTCTACGCAGCAAATGCTCGTGGTTTGATTTGACCAACGAGCATTCGAAGAAATACTCTTTGAAGGGAGCGCCAACCCATCACAGTAGCGAGCCAACCCAAAGAGAGCCTGCAACATGTCAAAGCGTAAAACTGTTGCCCCCGATCAGGTTCTTGAAGAAGCTCCTTCTGTGGCCCAAGATGGTGATCAAGACTCTCCTGCGGCCTCGCTTCCGACCGCAGATAACCCTACTGTCCCCAAATCCAGCAAAGGAAAACACTACGATGCTGAGTTTTTGGAGGCACAAGGGAAATCCATGTGGACGAGGAAGAGGCCGCATAAGAGAGATGGGCAGATGACTCATGCGACAGTTGACTCTGGCCGTAGGCAGATAGCCCATGCGGCAGCCAACTCTAGCCGCAGACAGATCGCCCATGCGGCAGCCAACTCTGACCGCAGGAAGATCGCCCATGCGGCAGCCAACTCTGGCCGCAGACAGGTGGCCCATGCGGCAGCCCACTCTGGCCGCAGGCAGATGGCCCATGCGGCAGCCAATCCTGGCCATAGACAGAGTGTCTCATACGGCCCTGTCACAAGCTCTGTGTTCGACCGTCTCTCATACAGGCCCGACTCTATGTGGCCCATTGAGAATGAGGGATGTATCAATCTGGACTCTTTTTACTATGCTCCTTCGGGTGCTAAGTCAAAGAAGTCTAGGACAGTGTGGGCCCAACAAGCCCAGTCAACTGTCCAAGTTGCTGACCGTCAGCGGGCACTGTTAACTGTTATACAGGCTCCTGATGAAAAGTTATACCGAACCACCCGTATCCAGTCCCCCAGGCCTAATGGACAGGGTGGGTCTCAAAAGACTCCCTCCAACGATCGAAAGCAAGTGCTTTTACTAGCCTCGGATCAGGGAGCAAACATGACACCTACGCGCCCGTGTGCTCGAGATACCCGAGTCCACAAATGGGATACAAAGGTAGATCAATCTGCTATCGATTTGTGAGAGGTGATTACTCACAAATGCAAGAAGAAGGAAGCAACCTTGGCGTGCGATGAGCTCCTTTCGGGATGTCGTTGCACCCAAGTCATCATCAATTGCTGCTGCGACAAGTCGACAGCACTTGAAGATCGGCAGTCCGTTTTCCAAAGACTACAACACCCAGCACCCTTCCAACAACAACTTGAGAAACAAGTGCAAATTCTGTAAGATGATAAATTTTCTGTCACCTCCTGTAATTCAACCCGGAAGGTTCTTACCGGCATGGAAGGAAAGAGAAACAAGTTATTACCTCCTATAATACAACACCCAGCAATCTCCGCCAGCATTACAAGGAAACTCTCGTCTGGAGGATTGCCACCGACAACCACAGAGGGTGTCTACCTAGGCACTCGATCCAAAAAGAATCTTCCAACACCTGGGGGTGCATCTTTGACCTCCCTGGGGGTAGATGAGGCCGGGGGTAGCAGTCCCCTTAATGTATACAACAACCCGGTATTCCAAGAGCATACACAGGGGGTAGCGATCTACTGGAATTATGCAACAGACATAGACGTCCCTGAGGATGGCCGCCTTCACCAAGACAATGTGGTTTCCTGCATAGGGGTAGCACCCCTTCCGAGTTCGAGGAGTAAGACATTCCGACATTCTCCGACGATTTCTCAGTACAGGGGTACGACACAGAGAGCACCTCTGCTACGATCCCTTCCACCTCTACCCACGTACAGACAGTCTTTATGGCCAACGATGATCATGAAGCTCCTACTGACCGACAACGTCTAGAAGTATTTGAAGCCATGCTCATGTCCATGGTCAAGTCAGTAGACGAAATCATAGTTGCCTTGTCGACTCAACTAGCAAGGACGCCTGGACAAACAAGCTTAGGACCCGCAGTCAACGCGGACTCCAACACAACCGCTCCTCTTTTGGATGACAATCCTCTAGGAGCCTCCGCTCCTTCAGCTGCAGATGAAACAAGGGAGGCAAAGAGGAAAGTCCAGGAGCTTCGGGCAATGTTCAATGCCCGAGACTCCTCTCAGGAACTAAGAATACGGCAGCCGTATCCCGTTGCATGGAGAGATGTGACTTTTCCACCATGGTACAAGCCGTTTCATATCGATTCATATGACGAAAAGACCTCTGCTAGTCGGTACATGACTTATTTCGAGGTCACTACCGACCACTTGCCGAATAGTGACGCCATCCTCACACGATTATTCATCGGAGCATTGGAGGGGATCGCGTTCGACTGGTATCGCAACCTTCCTAACAAATGCATCCCTTCTTTTGACGGCTTCAAGCACATCTTCCTAGAAAGATTCTACGAAGTGGGACATGATGTGATAATGTCATCCCTCATGGATGTCGTTCAGGGGAGAAGGGAGCTAACAAGGAACTATATCGAACGGTTTCGCCAAACTGCAATGAGATTGCCCCAAGGCAATCCCGAAAGCTCCTTGATTGAAATCTACCTGAAGACGTTGCTCCACGCAATTAGCCTCTGGATGGGTGAAGATCGGTTCAGGAATTGGACGACCTTCATCATAAGCACCACCAATGCGAAGGCAAAGTTAAAGAAGGCTCGCCAGCTGGGATTACACATCCCGGATGGAGAGGTCAAAGCAAATGTCCTGGTACCACCTCCAATAACAACAACACCGACGACACCTCCAATAACCGGGACAACAAGGGCAAATAGGCCCTGGTCGCCGGTACGACCAAGAAGCCTGAACAAAAGCAGGCAGAAGCTCAGTGGCCCCAGGTCAATTACTCATTCGAAGATAGTCATGTCAAGCCTATCTTCGATATGCTCTTACAAGGGGATAGGATCCAACTCCCGCCACCAAGGCGCAAGCCCCGTGCGGCAGAGATAGAGGACCCAAAATACTGCCATTTCTACCGCTATGTTCATTATGCCACTCTTGACAGCTTTCAATTAAAGTGGTACATCCAGAATCTTATCGACTCCAAATCTTTGTCACTAGACTTTGAAGAGGTTACCGTGGCGGCGAACATGGTATCAATTCAGTTCGACAACTTCCCTCCAATAAGTACTCAAGACGGGGTAATACCTATCCCTCGGGCAATGATAGAAGTTACTAATCTTTCTCCCGTCCGGGACCAGACGACTGGCTTGGTACCTCTTACCATGTCACGAGGAGAGATCATGTGGGTGCACCCAGACTTGGTGCCTAAAGTTACCCAGGCGGTGTCATCTCCAGCCAACAAGAAGAAGGGCAGGAAGTCCAGATCCTACCACACAATTTCAACCGAAGCTGAAGAAGAAGCGGCCGTTGTTACCCGGTCTGGGGCACAAGTCCAGCCCACTCCGGGTAGTTCAGTTGAAGACCCTCAATCGACAATGCTTCCCGCCACTGATATTCCGGGGCCATCTCAGCCTCCATTGGCAGACAGGGCCATGCCGAAGAAAACCCGCTTCGATAGGCCTCTCCATAAAAATATACCTCAAGGGCTGGAGAGACCTTACAACTTTGACATATTAGTACAATTGGCTAATACTCCGACAAAGTTGTCGTTATATGAGCTCCTAAGGCTCTCCAAGGATCTTCGTGTCGTATTGAGCGAAGCGCTCCAGAATGTTGACGCTTACTTAGCCCAGGTTAAACCTACAGGGGAAGACTCGTCGGCAGATCTCCAGGGCAGCAACAATGTGGATACAATGCCCAATATCGTATTCACCCTACAGGACATGCTAATCAAGACCAACATGCATGATCATACTTTGTACTACACTGGATACATAGGCGACATCAAGGTGGATCGGATGCACATCGATCCTGGCTCATCGATAAGCATCTTCCTGAAAAGCTTGCTTCAAGTCCTCGGCATCCCTATGCATCGGCTAGTAGCGACCAATACCGCCATTAGCGGTTTTAACTCAGGAAGGAGTTATCCCTTAGGAAAGATCCGATTGAAATGTCAGATCGACAACCTGAGGACAGAGGTTACCTACTACGTCATAGATGCATATACGTCCTACAATATCCTCTTGGGGCGTCCGTAGATACATGACTATATGATCGTGCCATCCACCCTCCACCAATGCTTCAAGTATGTCAGTAAGCACGACTTCGTGAGGACTGAATTCGCCGACATCGATCCCTTCAAAGGGGTTGAGTCTTATTATTCTTCGGAGGCTTGTCTATATGAAAAATCTAAGAAACACATAACTGACTAACTGGAGGCCATCACAGGGCCAGAGGAACCCTTGAGAATTCATCTCCAGGCCCGTAAACCGAGCAAAGCCGTACCCCTTGTCGCAACTTTGCATAAAGAGGTGTCCAGTTCCCCCACTCCAGCTGCACAGTGGGAATCGATGGTCATCCGACTCCCAAAGACCAGCCAAGAACCCGTCATAGGGCCGATGGTGATCCGATTGCCAAAATCTAATCAAAGGCGATCGAAAGACGAAAGGCCCTCTGGGGAGCCGATGGTGATCTGATTGCCAAGTTCCAGTCAAAAGCATTCGGAAGACACGAAGTCTTCTGCCAAGCCGATGGTCATCCGTCTTCCCAAGACGAGCCGGCAACCAAGGGTCGATCCAAGACCCTCAGAAAAGTCAATGCCACAAGCAGAACCCTTGGCGGTCAAGTTGCCCAGGACAACATCCCCATCTTCGATCACGCAGGGGGTAGCTGAAGAGGACACAGAACTCACGAAGTATCTTGTTGCAAAGGTGGATAGTCCCTCTCCTGATGATGTAATCCATGTGGATAAAATTCCTTATTTCATCAATAAGAAGCTGCTATTGAACTATCCTGAGTGTAATAAACTTAATCTAAGGTATACTGTAGGACTCGGTCGGGACACTAACCTGCACATACAGGTGACAACCGTCCATACCGCAAACTGACTTGCTCCCATTAAATATGCCTACTTCCTAGTCCCAGGCAGAAGAGAAGGGGATCATACGATCAACTTTGGCCGAGAAGAACGTTCTTAACCCTTCATGCCTCAAGAGTTTGATCTCCAACCTGATACTGGAAGACTACCGCTCTACCTGTATAGTCCTCAGGCCAAGTAATTCATGCAAAAGCATGGGTACGACATGGAGGCTACCCTAGGTCTGAATTACGACAACGGTCGGCGATCGCCTCTGCAGCTGTCAACTCCATCTGGGAAACCTCGGGATTATTACAATAAGTCCAAATGCGGCCTCGGTTATGTTACACCAGCAACAACGCCCGAGGGCTCCGATGAAGAATACGAGTGGCATTCTCACTCATCTGAATCACCTACATACGATTTCGATGACATCTTTGGAGATATATTCACGCAGACATTATCTGTCAACATGGCATCTGCTGACATTGAAGAGGAAGACGAAGATCTACTCGAACCTCTTGAATTGGAGCCATGGGTCCAACAGCTCGATGCACAATAGGAGAAGCGCTTTGAACTACGTGACCCTCCTACTGAAGATGAGGTCATGCAAGTTGACCTCGGTGATGAATCCTCTCCAAAGCCAATCTTCGTCAGTAAAAGCCTGACAGACGGCGAACGGGAGTCGTTATTACCACTCGTCAGAGAGTATATCGACGTCTTTGCCTGGAGCTATGAAGACATGCCAGGGCTAAACCCCGAGATCGTACTTTATAAGCTCAATATTCATCCTGACGTAAAACCAGTCAAGCAACAGCAACGACGGTTCCGTCCAGACACTATGAACTCTACTGAAGCGGAAGTAAACAAGCTGATAGCTAGCGGTTTCATCCGTGAGCAACACCCAGACTGGATAGCTAATATAGTACCAGTCGTCAAGAAGAACGGGAAGATCTGAATCTGCATCGACTTTATGCAATCTGAATGCGGCATGTCCTAAAGATGAATTTCCTCTTCCCATCAGTAACATAATGATCGATAATACGTGTGGCTTCGAGCGTATGTCCTTTATGGATGGCTTTTCAGGATACAATCAAATCAAAATGTCTCCTAACGATGAGAAGAATACGTCATTTCGAACACCGATCGACGTATATTGCTACACAGTTATGCCCTTCGGTCTGAAGAACGCTTGTGCTACGTATCAACGTTCTATAAGCATCATCCTCAGAGATCACTTGCGCAAGACGGTAGAGTGCTACATTGACGACATCGTTGTCAAAAGTCGCTCCAAGGATGACCACCTACACGATTTAAGAACAGTGTTCGATCTTATGCTAGCACACAATTTAAAGATGAATCCTACCAAGTCTTTCCTGGGTGTGTCCAGCGAGAAGTGACTGGGTGTGTCCAGCGGGAAGTTCTTGGGCTTTGTCATTACTTCCACGGGCATTCACATAGACCCCGATAAGACAAAGGCAATCCTGGAGATGAGTCTGCCGAAGAACCTCCGTGAACTCTGCGGCCTTCAGGGAAGACTAGCCTACATCAGGAGGTTCATATCTAACCTCTCAGGGCATTGTCAACCCTTCACACAACTTTTGAAGAAATGCGTCTCTTTCGTTTGGAACGAGGAATACCAACGCGCCTTTGATGACATTAAGGAATACCTAATGAATCCACCAGTTCTGGTAGCCCTGGTTGTCAAAAAGCCTTTTCTGCTATATGTACGAGCAATAGAACACTCCCTCGACACCTTGCTAGCACAAAATAATGATGCGGGGCACGAACAAGCCATCTATTACCTCAGCCGAATGATGGTGGGGCCGGAGCATAGGTACACCGCCGTAGAGAAGGAATGCCTTGCCTTGGTATTCGTCATTCAGAAAATACGACACTATGTGTCAGGGCAGACCATCCATGTTATCTCGCGAGTCAATCCCCTCAGGGTTCTCATGACCAAGCCAGGCGCACTTAGTTCTCGTCTAGCCACATGGGCGATACTGTTATCCCCCTATGACATGGTCTTCATTCCGTAGAAGGCTGTCAAAGGTCAAGCCTTGGCCGACTTTCTGGCAGCCCATCCAGGCTCAGAAACAACTAGAATCTATGAAGAAATCACAGATGAAGTCATTGACTCAAACATGACTTCACATGAAGACATTTGGCGAATGTTCTTCGACGGTGCCTCAAGAACGGGGCCCCAAGATGATATCATCGCTGGAGTCGGGATAGTATTAATTTCTCGCTCTGGATTGGTGGTCAACCGGGCATATTCTCTCAAGGAACCCTATTCAAACAATATAGCCGAATATAAAGCTTTGGTCTTCGGGCTCCGACTTGCAAAAGAAGTGAGAGTCGAATACCTAGAAGCATATGGCGACTCGCAGCTGATTGTCAATCAAATCCGAGGATCGTACGAAGTTCGCAACGCATACCTGATTCCTTATCATCAGACATCAATTGCTATCATAGCAACCTTGGAGGGGTTCTTTATAGAACATGTTCCTAGGCTCCAGAATATTGAAGCCGACGTCCTAGTAGGCCTTGTCGCTTCTTTGGCGGTTTCAAATTATGCTCATCATCCAGTTGACGTTATAGGCCATGAGCTGGTCTGTCATAAAATCAACGTTCAAGTACTCCGTACAGATAACCAATGATGTACAAGACTGGAGACTTCCATTCATCAACTTCGCAGTCTACGGAATCCTGCCAGAGAATGTGAAAGAAGCAACTTCAATCAGAAGGCGTTCTCTCAGATTCTTTTATGACACGGAAACAAAAATGTTCTACCGACGATCTTACGACAGACTACTGCTAAGATGTCTGTCAAATGCAGAATCCAAAGAAGCCTTACATAAGGCTCACAATGGCGTTTGCGGGGATCACCAATCGGGCCCGAAGTTGCAGGACTGTCTCCGTCGGATGGGTTACTACTGGCCTACGATAGTAGCAGACGCAGTCGATTATGCAAAGAAGTGCAAGGCTTGTCAGATCCATACAGATTTTATACATCTGCCATCTGTGTTCTTACACCCAACAGTAGTCTCTTGGACATTTGAAGCATGGGGAATAGACATTGTTGGCCCAATTACCCCGTCGTCGTCCAAAGGACACCGGTTTATTCTCGTAATCACCGACTATTTATCCAAATGGGTGGAAGCTGTTCCGTTGGCAGAGGTAAAGACATCAAACGTGATCAGTTTTATAAAATATTATGTCATTTACCGTTTTGGATTGCCAAGGAGGATTATTTATGACAATGGTCCACAGTTCGCAAGACATGCCTTCTATCGATTCTGCGACAAGAACCAAATTCAGAATGTGGCTTCAACGGCCTACAACCCATCGGCTAATGGTCTGGCTGAAGCCTTTAATAAGACCATAATCAAGCTTCTCAAGAAGTTCGTGTCTTCGAACAAGCACGACTAGAATGAAAAGCTGGGCGAATGCTTATGGGCGTACGTACTACGAGTCGGACGGCTACGGGAAATACACCATTCTTTCTGGTGTACCGGAGCGAGGCAGTTCTCCTATTGGAGACTCAGATCCCCTCACTTCATGTGGTCCTTACTTACCGGTTAACGTCGAACGATAACTACCGCTGACGGCTACAATAATTAGAAGCGTTAGACGAGAAACGTTTGCAAGCTCAACAAAGCATCGAGCTCTATCAAGCATGCAACTTTCGAGTCTTCAATAAGAAAGTCAAGCAGAGGACATTCCAAGTAGGTGATCTCGTCTTCGTCGTTCGCAGACCGATGGTCATGACTCACAAAACTGCCGACAAATTCCAGCCTAAGTGGGAGAGTCCATACATCATCGAGACCGTATTCTCCAACGGCGCATACCGGCTCACAAAATAGAACAGGGACTTGCTTATGATGCCCATAAACAGCAAATTCCTGATGAAATACTATGTCTAAAGACATGCTGGTACTCCCTCAAACCATTAAATCTCCCAAAGTATCGAGTTATGTACACCAAGTACCTCTGAACTCACACTCTATCGCATCTCCCTGAGTGGCGAATCATGTATGCTGATACCTCTGAACTCCCACTCTAATGCGTTACCTCACAGGAGTCTGCCCAGTTTATCATTTTCTCTGAGCAAACTTTCTGGTCTTGATTATCGTGTATCACGTCCATATTACCTCTGATACCGATAGTCTCCCGACTTAGCACCTGTACCTAACCAAGGATAAAAGATATGGTATTAAGACCACAAAACCTATCACGTCCATATTACCTATGTTAGTTTTTGTCTCAAATTTATTACCCGTACCGCCAGTACACAAAAGGGTAATAGGTCCACAGAAATTATCCTAATCTATTACTCGTACCATTGGTGTACCAAAGGGTAGTAGGTCTACAAAATATTATTCGAATCTATTTGTTCGCATTTCCAGATGCACAAAAGGACAATAGGCCTACAAAAAGTCCCCCAATAGGATATCCTTTGTCAAACACAAATGCTGTATTAGGCCCTCTAGTACAAGCACCACAAATACCACAAACAAAGAATGGGGTGAATGTATTCTGTTTTTTCAAAATCAGTTCCATTCGTTACTTTCAAAAAAGGGAGAGAACGAAAAAAGAGGCTACTACTCATCAGTAACGCATAGTTTGGCAAGAATGTCTTCCAACTGGGCTGTTGGATGCTCAATTCTCAGTCTGGCTCGACATTCAGCTTTCTGGGTTAGCTTTTCAGCATCCTCAAGATGTGCATGAGCCAGCCAATTGTCCTCTAATTTCTTCAGTGTACCCTCTAGAGCGGTCGAGGCTCGTGTGACCTCATCAGTCTCCTTGTAGATCTTCTCTCTCTTGACGAGTGGTCTGGAGCTTAGTCTCCAGAGATGTCAGCTTGGCTTGGAGATAGAGGAGCTGCTCGTTAGTTTCGATCATAACACGAACGGTGGTCTCCTTACGAATCAAGCAGATCTCTCCTTCTCGGCTCAGCTTATCATACTTAAGAGACAGTTTATGAAGGTCCTTCTCCAAGGTGGGCTTGTTCATCTCCTGTACAGCCTTCACCTTTTCCACGGCTTTTATAAGGAAAGCACGCTCCTGCTCTACCGCAACAGACACATCGACTTGTCGCAGTTTTTGTAAATGGATTAGGCGATGATCAGCCTCTGCCAGCTTATGCTTCAGAAGAACGGTCACCCCTTCTCCACCCGGAAGCGTCTTCAGTAGGTCAATCTGGCCTTGGGCACAATGACGGGCTATGACAAATGAAGCCCCTCTCCTTGAAGTAGCTTCAACCCCTCGTTTTAGATGACGGTAGAAGCTCTCGACTATATCCCTCGACGATTCATCTAGATTCTCTAAAAAGAACGGCATCGAAGGAATATCAGGCAAGAAAACTGAAGGCGTGTGAGAAGAAGGCATACCGGAGCTTGACAACCCTATCAGAAGAGAAACAAACTCCGAGCGACGAGACTCCCGCACGGCAGCAATCTCCTCTTCTGCAGCCCGAAGGAGCTGAAGACTAGGCAGAGTGGAGAGTTCAATCACTACCAAAATACATGGATTTACCGACGGCCTTATCCGTCGGTAGTCCGTCGCCAAAAATAAATACCGACGGATTACCGACGGATATTTTGGTAAAACAGCCGTCGGGAATAACCTCGTCGTTAAAACATATCCGTCGCTACTTCCGTCGCTCAGCGACGACTTAGCGACGGAATACCGTCGGCGTATTAAAATATATATAGCGACGGATTACCGACTAGCTTTCGTCAAAACATGTATCAGGATATAGGGTTAGCGACGGAAAACTCCGTCGCTAACGAGTCGGCAAAACCGTATCAGTGATTTTCTGATACCCAATATCCGTCGCTAATCCGTCGTAAATTTGTCGGCAAAAGCGTATCAGAGATTTTCTGATACCCAATTACCGACGGACATTCCGTCGCTAAACCGTCGCTCAATGTAAAATTCTCCAGGTAGCGACGGATATTACGTCGCCAATCCGTCGATACATTAAATTCCTACAGTTAGCGACGGATAGTCCGTCGGGACTTTATCGCCAGTCCGCCGTAAGTTAGTCGCCAATCCGTCGCTAATGCTAAAATTTATGGACATCAAACAGCATCAGTTCGACGGATCGTCCGTCGCCAATCCGTCGCTTTATTGAAATGCTTCAGGTAGCGACGGATTTTACGTCGCCACTCCGTCGCTAACCTCAGTTTCTCCAGTTAGCGACGGATAATCCGTCGCTGAGTGGTCGCTAGTCCGTCGTAAGTTAGTCGCCAATCCGTCGCGAAAGCTAAAATTTCTGGACATCAAACAGCATCAGGTCGACGGATCATCCGTCGCCAATCCGTCGCTTTATTGAAATGCTCCAGGTAGCGATGGATAGTCCGTCGCCACTCCGTCGCTAACCTCAGTTTCTCCAGTTAGCGACGGACAATCCGTCGCTGAGTGGTCGCCAGTCCGCCGTAAGTTAGTCGCCAATCCGTCGCGAAAGCTAAAATTTCTGGACATCAAACAGCATCAGGTCGACGGATCGTCCGTCGCCAATCCGTCGCTTTATTGAAATGCTCCAGGTAGCGACGGATTTTACGTCGCCACTTCCGTCGCTAACCTCAGTTTTTCCAGTTAGCGACGGACTATCCGTCGCTGAGTGGTCGCCAGTCCGTCGCTAACTGCTAATTTTTGAAAAAAAATACTGCAAACAGACTCTTTCCTGTTTATACAACACATCCAACACAATATCAAACATGCAAAATATCCATATACAACACCATATATCCATATCCAACACGAATATCCAACGTATCCAATATCCAACACCATATATCCATATACAAAATATCCATATCCGACACCAATATCCAACGTATCCAATATCCAACAAAATATTACCAACACAATATATCCAATATCCAACATTAAATTATCCAAACATAAAAAAAATATCCAAACATACAATGTATCCAAATGTCTACAAAACCAACAACATAAACAAAATCAAACCCCGTCCGTCGGATCGTCTCGTGCTCGTGCCGCCTCATCCGCTTTGCGTATGTACTCCTCCACCGTGTGTGCCGGTACTTGGAATAAGACATGGTCTGGAAGCGCGCGTAGCTGCTCTAGCGACATCATGTCAAGGAGCGCCAAGATGGTGTTATCCGATACGATGCGGGCGTCCGCAGAGCAGTTAAACGAAAGTCGTCCGGGGAAAGAAGGACCAGGTCGATCCGAAGCACCGGCAGCAGCAGTAGACGGACCGGGATCAGACGGACCGGGAGCAGACGGATAGCGCCCCAACACTATCGCCCGCAAATCTGACATCGCGGAGGTCAGAGTCGCAAGCTGCGCCCTCACATCGTCAACTGGGGGCGCTGGAGGAGGCAGAGGCGGTGGATATCTCGGGGACGGCTGCAACGAGGGCGCCATGGAACCTAAGCCGTAGACGCGCCCTTTTCTAACGCCACTGACGGATTCTACGAACACGTCGTCGTAGCGAGCGGCCATAGAAGAGTGCGTCTGGGTGGGCGTCGTTTCGCCGACATTCTCGGAAGGGGGCTCGATCTCAAGCCGACTAAGTGCCTCACGATACGCAGCCTATCCAATGAATGTGTTTATACTATAAGTTTTCCTAAGTTATAATCTAAATCCTATGTTTCCCTAAGTTATAGTCTGAATCCTAAGTTTATCTAATTAACTTAACAATAATTATATTTCTAACATAAATCTCATAAACGTAAGTACTTATATCAGTCTCCTCGGCCCTCGCGTCGACGAAGCTCCCGTCCTTCCGCCTCTTGTGCGTATGCACGAATACATCGTGAGCGGTGACCGTCTCCGCCTCTTTCTCCTGCTTCACCGCCCGTTGGGCCTGCATACGTAGAATTTAATTAACTTCGTATATTAACAGTATGAAATTAAATAATAGAATGAATTTGAATTTGCGCTATCTCACCAAATCTGCACGCGTCAATGCGTGGGGCCTTGATCCCCCCGTATGCAGACCCGCGACCTGTCGATTAGCCTTAGCTTTCTCCGATTTCAGCTTAAACTGCGGAGTATCCATCTTCTCCAACATCTGCTCATAGTACTCCGCCCGGATCCAGTCCTTCCTCGTATGCGCCGTACGAAGGTCGTACACCGCATCCCGTATCTTCTTCCCGACGGCGGCTTTGTAGGTCCTGCGGATCGCCTTCTCGCGATGGGGGGGCCACCAGAACGTCCTCTGACATACAAATTCAAATATCACGTAATAAAAAATTTAATGATTTAAAGAATAATTAATAATTCACCGACGGATTTATACCCTCATCTCGTCGAGCCAGACGTACTTCATGTCCTGAGGCACCTCAGAAAAATTGAGGTAGGGGCCATGGTAGTTATCCCGGATAATGCGCCCTAGAATCCGGGCAGCATCCCACGGGAAAAACCTATAAAGAAGCAACGACTGGATTATTAACTTGAATAAATGAAACAAATTTAATAAATTAACTTAAATTTACTTACGATTCACCAGCGGGCCATAGCTCTCGTCGGAACTCGCCCACCAGCCTCTCTGGTGGCGTCGGGGGATCCGCGGGTCCGCGTACGTACTCCCCGGTAACAGGATGAAACTGAATCCCGGGGTACTCCGAGGCCCACCCTGCAGTAACTGCTGGGCCCCCTGCTGCATCTGCTGCTGTATCTGCTGGTACATCCGGTGGCGGAACGGATCCGCTAGCGGATGGAGTCACAGGCCTCGACGACGTTGTCGGTAGCACCGAGGAAGAATGACGGCGGGAAGAGCCTGTGTCCGGGCTCTCCAAGTCGGGATCGGAGGTCACATCCGGGGAATGCGGCTGGCGACCACGACCGCTACCACCACGCCCACGCCCACGCCCACGACCACCACCACCACCACCACCGCCGCCGCCGCTGCCACCGCCACGACCACGGCCAGCACCACCAGTACGGGTGCTCGCAACCATGCCCTGTAAATAGAACACATAAACAAAATACCGACAACATAGATTTATAAATGAATATAAAACTAAACATATCCATACCAGCAGCAGGGCGATGAGTGCCGCCCAGACGAGTAGGCCTAGGAGTGCCATCTGCAAAAAGAAACTCATACAATAATACGCAAATATCCCAAACTGAAATAAATATTACAATCAGAAGTGAAGTACGAATAAAAGCTAGATACACAAAATCTGATAAAATCACGCACCAATACAACAAAGTACAATTCTTGTAACTTTTGATGAAAGGGCATCTTGTGTTCCACTAGACTTGTAATTGTAAATCCAAATTTAATAGGGTAATTTAGGATTCGAGACTAGATATTGGGTGCTTCAAGATACAACTGAAATATAGCGATATTTAATCATCGTCATCGTCCTCTTCCTCGGCCTCGGCCTCATCATCATCATCATCCTCATCGTCGAATTCATCTGTATCCTCATCCTCATCCTCATAAAGTTCTTCTTCTTCTTCTTCAGTCTCAATACTTGGGACAAGACGCCTCTTTCTTCCCTGGTTGACATCTAAGTCTTGTATATCAACCTCTTTCTCCCCTCTATTTTCATCAGCAAGAGGTATATCAACCTCTAATTCAACATCCATGTCACAAGACTGTTGTCCCAAGTATTGGGGCTTTTCGATCTGGTCCTCTTGGTATGCTGGGTCTCCAACGTTGAATGTATTTCTAGATTTAATCTTGCATACTGCCCACCAGTCAAAGCGATCTCTACGACGCCTTGGGTAGCTTGTATAGTAGACTTGAACAGCCTGACTTGCTATCGCAAACATGTCGAACCCTCTATACCTCCTGCGATGATTTATATCGACGAATCCAAATTGTTTATCGATTCTCCAACCGATATTTGGTGTCGTATCGAACCACTCACATTTGAACATAACAATATGCATATCAAATGGGGCACTATATTGTAATTCTACAATATCCCGAAGCACTCCATAATAGTCAAAGTCCGGCTCGTCGTCATAGATTGTGCCTCTTATGCAAACACCAGAATCCTTCGTACTGAAGCCGTCATTGAGAAATTCGGCATTTATAGGATGTTGAGTTGTCTTAAACTTGAAGCCATTAACGACATAGCCGGGCCAAGTCTTTGCATGCTTCTTCGGTCCCAATGACAAATAACGAATGCTCTCATTTGTGAGTGTACTTGGTTCAGCTAATAAAACCTGTAAACTTTAAATGTTTTAGTTGCATATATATATTTAAATGGTAGCCGCATAACATATTATCTCAGTTACTTACGTAATCTCGAAACCATGACGGAAAGGTAAAATCAACCTCTCTTTGAAGTCCCTCATCGGTAATATCGGGTGTCCTTATTTTGACTTCATCTCTAAATACACTGTTAGAGAGAATAAAAATTAGTGTAGTCACTTACCTCACCAAATTAGAGATTATAACGAGGTGTAGTCACTTACTTCTCCAAATCTCTCACTTCTTGTATGTCACAATTTAACAAGACATATCGGTGAGCGGCATCATACTCATTGTCACTCAACCACCGTTTCTTACTAGCCCCAATAGGCTTGCCCCTTAAATTGAATATACCTCCTTCCTCAACGTCTTCGTCATTCCTTTGAGGTCTATTTCGATTTGTCTCAACATGAGTATCGAAATAAATGGAGCAAAAGTTTGACACCTCCTCGATAAGATATGCTTCGCATATCGAAGCCTCTATATGAGCCTTGTTGCCAACTTTCTTCTTTAGATGATGTAGATACCTAGAGAGACAAATTATCTTGAGAATTAACAATGAATTATAAAATCCACTTAAATTATATCGATTTTTATTTACCTTTCAAAGGGGTACATCCATCGATAATGAACAGATGCACCGAAACGGGCTTCGTATGCTAGATGAATCAGTAGATGCTCCATACTGTCGAAGAAACCCGATGGAAATATTTTCTCTAACTTACAAATTGTTAAGACAATCTTCTCCTCAAGTTGTATCATATGTTGCACCGTGAGCTTAGTTGAACAGATATCCCTGAAGAATGTAGACAGCTCGGCCAACGGAACCCATACAGCAGAAGGCAACAACTCTCTCAACGCAATAGGCAGTAATCTTTTCATAAACACGTGGCAGTCGTGACTCTTCATTCCTGTTAGCTTGCGTTCATTGAGATCAACGCATCTAGACAAATTCGACACATAGCCGTCGGGAAATCTTAAAGTAGATATCCACTTGCAGATTATTAATCTATCTTCCTTGCTCAATGCGTATGGCGCTATCGGCTTAGTTACTTGTCCACCAGCTCCCCTTTGTATCAAGTTTAGATTATGACGTTTGCATATCTCGGCCATGTCTTGTCTTGCTTTTGGATTGTCCTTCGTCTTTCCTTTAATATCCATAACGGTATTGAAGACATTATCGAACACATTCTTTTCGATATGCATGACATCAAGATTATGCCTAATAAGATTATCTTTCCAATAAGGCAAGTCCCAGAAGATACTCTGTTTGGTCCAGTTATGGCTTTGTCCGAACCCCTCGACACGATTGTTCGATGGATCTTCCATTGCGGTGGGCAATTCCTTTACATCTTCCCAAATATCGTATCCCGACAATCTGGCAGGAGGTTCAGAAAATTCTTGTTTTCCATATCTGAACGCGTCCTTGTTCTTTCGCCAAGGATGTCTCGTTGGCAGAAATTGACGGTGACAGTCAAAGAAAGAAGTTTTTCCTCCATGTCTAAGGCGGAACGCCTTACTATTTTTCATACATATCGGACAAGACATGTTGCCGTGCGTACTCCATCCCGACAGCATACCGTATGCTAGAAAATCATTGATTGTCCACATGAGTGAAGCTCTCATCTGAAAGTTTTGTTTTCTGGAAATATCATAGGTCGTGACGCCGATCTCCCACAACTGTTTCAGCTCATCCACCAACGGCTGTAAATATATATCGATGTTCTTTGTCGGATTTTTGGGACCGGGTATGATAGCTGTCAAGAACATATAAGGAGTCTTCATACACATCCATGGTGGCAGATTGTAAGGGGTAAGAATGACCGGCCAGCATGAGTATTGAGATCTCGACTGTCCGAAAGGGGCGAAGCCATCAGAACATAGCGCCAGGCGTACATTTCTAGGCTCTGCAGCAAAATCTGGATGACACAAATCAAAATATTTCCACGCCTCCCCATCCGAAGGATGTGACAATTCTCCTTCGTCCTTTATGCGATCTTCACTGTGCCACGTCATGTGTTCTGCTGTATTCAGAGACATATACATCCTCTGTAAGCGCTTCGTGATCGACAAGTAATGCATATACTTGTAAGGACGACGTTTTCTAGTTGACTTTCCTTTTTCCTGTACTGTCTTGTAACGATCCGCATTACAGAACCAACAACTTTCTAATACGCAATTCTCTTTGTAATACAACATGCATCCGTTGCGACAGCAATCTATCTTCTCGTACCCCAGTCCCAGTTGTCGGACCATCATCTTTGACTTGTAGAAGTTTCTTGGGAGCTCTTTTGATTCCTTCGGTAACACCTCATTAGTTAATTGTGTGATCCGATCATAGCAAGCTTGTGGCAAGTTAAAATCAGACTTTATGTTCAACAACCGCATCGTCACTGACAGTACGGAATGAGTCTCACAACCAGGATATAGAGGAGTATCTGCGTCCTTAAACATATCATAGAACTCCTTTGCCTCGGGATTAGGATCCTCCGGATCAAAATTAGGCCCTGCCGCAGCATACACCATATCTCGTGCGAGGTTCTGCATGTCTCCATAATCCACAGAGCATCCGTCGTCTTCGAGGACATCCGTTGCAGCATTATCATCAAAAGCATAAGTACCAGCTTCTGCCGCCTGTCTTTCTGAATATAATTTACCTTGTGATGACCACAGGCCGTAATCGCGTACGAAACCCTTACGGGTCAAATGATCTCTCACAGTCATCACTTCTTCGAAACGTCTATTGTGACAATTAACACATGGACACTTGATTTTGTTATCGTCCATGTACTGAGTTTTGCTCATGGCATACTTAAGAAATTCTTCCACACCTGCCTGAAAATCGTCACTCACACCAATTCTGCTCTCGTGTTGTCGTTTGAACATCCATGTACGATCAACAAAGTAACGATTCATGCTCGATTTGATGTGAATATCTGTATCGTAAGACAAACTAAACATAAGAATTAATAGCCCGATACCGATACTCATATCGTAAGAAAAACTAAACTTGTGGATAACACGCTAGGCCTACGACGAGGCTACTTAGTATCACAATCTAACATAATTAGTATATAATCATGTAACTGGTGGATCCGCTAGCTAGTAAGCCGGATGTACTTAATATCAGAGAGTATCAGATTAGTATCAGTATATAGGTTAGGTAGACCGTATCAAACGCATATCGGAAGAGTAGGCCGAATAGGAGGCCGAGATAGTCGAATGAGAAGAAGGGAAGAAAGGAGGAGCAGATGGTTTACTAGACTAGTTCTGGGTCAAATTAGGAGTCCAAGTCAACTCTGTCAAAACTAACCTTAATTAGGCTAAACTTCTACCTTAGCTAATCAAATATATATACTAGACTTCACGACGTGTGTCTGTGTATATATATATATATATATATATATTATTAATAAATTACTTAAAATTATGCCTATATATATATATTTTTTTTTGTGTATCCGTGTGTCTGTGTCCGTGTGTGTCCGTGTGTGTGTGTGTGTGTGTCCGTGTGTGTGTGTGTCTGTGTGTGTGTGTCCGTGTGTGTGTGTGTGTCTGTGTGTGTGTGTCCGTGTGTGTGTGTGTGTGTCCGTGTGTGTGTGTGTGTCTATGGGAGAGGAGGAGGAGGACTCCTGCACGGGGAATCCAGAGTCCCTCCTACGCCCCCCCTGCCCCGACCCCCCCAACCACTGCCCGACCCCCCCCAACCCCTGCTCGACCCCCTCTCCCACCCCCCTGCCCCCCCTGCCCCGACCCCCCAACCCCTGCCCGACCCTCCCCCAACCCCTGCCCGACCCCCTCTCCCACCCCCCTGCCCCCCCTGCCCCGACCCCCCCCAACCCCTGCCCGACCCTCCCCCAACCCCTGCCCGACCCCCTCTCCCACCCCCCTGCCCAGACCACCCCCACCCCTGCCCGACCCCCTCCCCGACCCCCCCTGCCCCCTCTCCCACCCCACCCTTGCCCCGACCACCCCACCCCTACCCGAACCCCCCCTGCCCAGACCACCCCCCCACCCCTGCCCGACCCCCTCCCCGACCCCCCTGCCCCCGACCACCCCACTCCACCCTTGCCCCGACCACCCCACCCCGTACCCGAAACCCCCCTGCCCCACACCCTCTCCGACCACTATGACAGCCCCCCAACCCCCCAAATCGTAAAAGAGAGAGAGAGAGAGAGAGGGAGATAGAGAGAGAGAGGGGGAGAGAGAGAGCATACCTTAGAGAGAGAGAGGGAGATCGCCGGTCGGAGAGAGCGAGATCGTCGGAGAGAAGGAGAGGAAAGAGAGAGTGTTTTGGGGGGAATGAAAATTTCCCCCCGTCGGTTCAATTTAAGTTAGGGTACAAAAATTAGCGACGGAGTAGCGACAAATTATTCCGTCGCTAAGTAGTCAGTAAATCTCGCGCCAGAGTAGCGACGGATTATTCCGTCGCTAAGTCGTCAGTCAAATCTCGCGCCAATATTTTAGGCTTTTGCCACCAAAATATGCGACGTTCTAGCGACGGATATAAAACTGTCGCTACTTGGCCGACGACCTATCGACGGCGTAGCGACGGATATGGACATAAAAAAAATAAAAAAAATTGTCAACTGCTTTCCGTCGGTATTTTGTCACAAATCCGTCGGTGATCCGACGGTAATAGCGATGGAAAATTTTCGTCGCTAAATGGCCGTCGCTAAAATGCTGTAATTTGGTAGTGAATCTTCAGGGAAGAGGCAGCCTCAATCGATCCCGCATCCACCAAAGAGGTTGAAGGAGCTGGGACTTTTGTGCTCAATACGGTGGAAGGCCTTTCAATTTGAGCGGGAAGAGGAAAGGGGACACTTCTTACTTGTACCAGGTCAGTCCCTGGATCCTCTTCTATCCCTTCTTCTGCGGCCACATCCACCCTCGGTAGCGGAGAGGCAGATCCTATAGGTCCAGAACAACCGACAATCACCTTGACCCGAAGAAGATGGAGTTGAAGCGAAAAAATCTCCTCATTTGTAAGAATGTGACATAGCTTACCACAGACAGGGGGTAAAAATTGGGGCTCAATTGAAGTAGTCTCAGCTCCTCCTGCCGCCTCCACATCTTTTGTGAGGTCAACAGCGGCGTCCGAACCATCTACGCCTGCCGCCTCAGCCCCTATTGCTCTGGGCAAGGACGTAATTATATCAGCACCAATTTGTGAGGACCCTGTAGTTCCAGGGTCAGATCCCAGAGCAGGAAATACACATGCAGCATCTGATGATTGAAGGTTTGCTTCCGCCGATGCCAGCAAAGGAGAGCCTTCAGATACCATTCTAAGGACAACATTGGGGTTCGTCGTGAAATAACTTACCCTCGTGTTGACTTCAGTATCACTACCCATTTCTTCGATGGCAGACCCATGGAACCTAGCCGCAACTCGCTTCTGGGAACGAGGCCTCTTAATGATAGGAGGTTCAGGCCTGCTTCGTTTATGCGGAGGATTCGATACAGGGAAAGGCACGTGCATCGCCAAAGGATTTACAGAGGGTTGGAGATCTTCAGAGTTATCTTCCTCCTCCTCCGTACCGTCGGAGTCAGAGTCAAAAACTTTCTCCTTCCCCTTCCCCGTCCTCTTGCGAGAGTCTCTCGGTCGCTCCTCCAATTTCGTACCGACAATAAAACTGGTACGAAGATCAAAGTCATTGGGAGGCGCATTCACGAACACATGACGAAGGGCCACCATATACGCGATATGCCCCGAAGTCCCGGCGTCAGGCAGGATGAAGCTGGCCTGGGTGTAAATTACCGAATAATAGTGCCAGGCCCAAATACCATCCAAGATGCTTCCTTCGAAACCCATGTAAGGATTAGGGTTATCCAAATATAATTGGCTATACCCAAATTGTCGAGAATACCGGCTGGGTAAGTACGGCTCTAAGTATACAACATTGCGGTTGTGGTACACCAGATACAAGGGACGGATGCTCTGCAGCCAGCAAAACAGCTTTTCAGACAGGGCCTGGGGTGCAACAGTACTATCAAGGTGAACGCGTTCCATCTCTTCCTCAGTAAAAGATGAGACCGACACAAAAAATGAGTATCTATGCACCCACGTAAGAGCAGCCCGACAGTCGAACAAAGTGGTACAGTTCCAGGACATGTCACAATAGTGATAGATGAAGGCATCGTCACTTGTCACATTACCCTCCGGGCCAGGTCGCATCAGAGAGGGGCAATACATCAGCAGCCACCCCGTTAAATAATGATACGGCAGCTCGATTTTGTTGAAGGGTTTCGTAAGTTCACGGGCGATGACTTTCGACGTAAAAATACGAAGACCCCGATGGATGATGCATACCATAGCTGGAAGCAGAGCCAACTTGCCTCCAAAGACCAGCTTTACTGCCGGAAGAATTAAGTTGCGGCTGATCCTCTCAATCGAACCGGAGCCCGCCGAGACGACGCAAACCCTTAACCATATCATCAGGTATCCGGCCAGGATGGCCTTAATAGACAAAGGCTGGGTATTATGATAAAAGTAGTTAAAAGTGTCGCTTAGACTCCCGAACCTGTCACCAGCAGCTCGGGCCCTCTCGGTGCTTTGCACTTGAGCACCCACTTGTTCCAGAGATTGGGGACTCCTAACTGCAACCCGACCGAAGGCGCTATGGTTAAAAAGATAACCAATCCAAGCCTTGGTATGAGGAAGGTTCCCTTCCGAACTATCATCCTTTTTTTTGGATATTTGTTGACAGGTGCTATGGTGACATAGCACTTCCTGATATACGGCAAGGAATCCGGGGAACTGCCGCTCTAATTCCTCAAACTCTTTATTTTTTGGGGTACACTCCTCATAAGCTTCATCTCCCTAGGGCAATTTGGACACAACATGCATCTCGTGAAGAGCAAGCCCCGTCTCTCTCCCGAGAGTAAGTTAGGTCCCAGTCTGACAATTGTACATCTCGAGCAATGCCATAAACAACTTTGGGTTCATAAACAAGTCATAGCAGGAGCCCCTAATGGCAAAATAGAGGTCGATCTGTCGTAGGGTGTCCTCATACTCCGCCAAGATCCAAGAAGTCAGATTGACCCATGGAGGGGAACGATGCTGCCAGTTCAGTAGCGACAATCTTCCTGCAGGGTATGACCCCTTGTGAGCAATCCGATTCAAAAAGGTATCAGCCTCGGAGAATAGCATGTTAGGCTTCAGTTCGTTGATGAGACTGCCAGGAGCCAATCCAATGACGGAGTAGCTCATTGTTTCCCTTACTGCAACCACTGACCGTGTGGGATTATTAAAACGGATATGGCCCACGAAGAACCCCCGTTGATCCAGCGTTAGAGAACCCGGCATCTTCCTCTCAAAAGGTACCATATTGAAATCTGATTGGGGAAGTGGCGCTCTATTAGGGGTATGTGAATCGATTCCCCCTAAAAATAGAAGTCCCAGCTCTCAGATGTCTCTATGATGCTAGGGTCTGAAATAATTAGGGCATCCCTGAACAAAAACATAGGCTACAGATGAATGCCATTTAGTTGCCCAGAGTTCATCATGCTAAGTAAAAAGAAGAAGGATTGGTATCGGATATCCCTCAATCTGTATTCAGGTTGACTTCGGGAGATCTGAGTTGACACATCTTGGACTATCTGGTCAAATCTCACACCCAACGCATATTGGGCATATCCTATCAAGAGTTCCTCCGATGAAGCTGAGGGCAAGGTCACTACAAAGGACAAAGCAAAAATATAGTTAGAAGAAAATAAAGTTCATTTTCAGCTATGTGGCCTAGCCAAACAAGACCTATGCGGCCTAGTTATGAAGGATGTGAATGCGGATTAAGAACATGAGATGCATACAGCTCAATCGTATAGTCCCATTAGGCAGCACTCATGCGGCTCAATTATGAGGCACATACACAGTTCTATTATGCAGTGCTCATGCAGCCAATCATGAGGCATTTATGCGGTCCAAGTTATACAGTGCTCTTGCAGCCCTGTCAAGAGGCACTTATGCGGCCTAGTTAGGGGGCACTTATGCGTATCAGTCTTGAGTCACTTTGGCGGTTCAGTTATGCAGTATTCATGTGGGTCGATCAAGGAATCACTTATGCGGTTCAGTTATGAAATACTTATACGGCCTGGACAGGGTCAATTATATAGCGCTCATGCGGCCCAGTCACAAGGCACCCATGTGGGTCAATAACGCTTATGCGGCTCAGCCCATGCGGCCCTATCACATAGAACACATGCGGTCTAATGAAATAGGGCATGCGTCGATCATGTCTGACGTATAGAGGCGACGCATGACAGGTCGGCGCATAAAATCTGTGATATGGCCATTCAAAAAATTAAAGTCGTCGTCTTTTCGCCGTTCTTACCCTTGATAGGGGGTGCACGTCAAAATGAATGAAAGGAGAATCCGCAGCTCTTGACGGAGAGGCGGGTCCCTTTTCTTTAGCCGCAGTATCAGTCGACTTGGAAGCTTTTGGAGTCATGGCTAAACAGAAAGCACGACATGGACAATGAAGACGAAGGAGAAAAATCTCTTCCTCCTAATGACCCATATTTATAAGGTTTTTCGAAAGTGTGCCACTTCGATTCTCGAGCCCATTAAAGATAATGATAACGTTCGGGGATTTTATCCTTAGTAACCGTTAGCTTTATCTCAAAAAAAGAGCCCAAATCAAAAACCAAATCAAGGTATTAAATGTAGCAGTGATAGCTGGCAGACAAGATCTTCCTGCGGCACAAGATCTACCTGCGGCCCAAAAACGTCCCTGCGGCTCAAAATGTCCCTACGGTACGACGTCTCTCCTGACTCGAAGATTTTTCTGTGGCTTGACATACGTCCATGCTTCTTATTCAAAGTATTCCAAATTTGCAATTTAAAAAGTTTGAAGGGGGTATTGTAGAAGCATGGAAAATATGGGGTTCATGCGGATCACAACTGACCGCATGAGTACCCTGGAACAAATTGACCTGCAAAAAGAAGAGCCGCATGACAGACTCAGCATGCCCCTGCGACCCAACTTTACTAGACTAATTTTTAAGCCGCAGAGAGAATAGTTACGTATGCGGCCAAGCTGATCAATCCTTCTGATAAAGCTGACAAACTCTGTCAAAATTGACAGCTCTGACAAATCTGACACTCTGATAAAAAGAAGATAAGACGTGATCAGACAAACTGTCACACCACCAGACTGGACATGGCCATGTGGCCAAAAGGACTGCAATTTGAGCCACATGAACCTTATGCGGCTCAATCTATGTGCTTCATGCGGCCATGGGTAACTGCAATCTGAGCCGCATGAACTTTATGCGGCACAGAATATAGAACCTATACGACTCAGAAGTCCCCAAGCTACATGCGGACTAAGGGAGACTGTCATATGAGTCTTATGCGGCCCAGCATGGCCGAATACTGAAAGGCCTATGCGGCTCAAAATGACTCCAGCAGACTGATCCTATCTTGTGATGAGACACGTGCAGGCTGACCAAGTCTCAACCACCCAGATTCGCTACAACAAAATCTCAACAACCCCCACCAGCTGGCAGCCCGAGATCGAGTCTATGTGTTGTGATAGACACGTGGCCACGTGGCCCTTTATGTTGTCCAAAAATCTGCTACTGCAGAAAATACTATAAATAGCAGGGTACCACACCCATGCAAATGGTTGGCAATCCAAGGCTGGTAACCTACGAAGGGCAATTTCTTCAAGATCAAGGAACGCGTCAGATAGTCCAAGGAGTAAGGTAAGAGTTGCTACACTTTTTTGAGCCTCTATCGTCACCTCCCAGAATCAAAACTAAACAATTGTACTTAGATTGTTTTCTAGGATTTCTTTCTATGCTTTCCTTTGTACAAGTGAGTTTATAATCAAGTTCAATTCATTTATAATTTTGTTGTGCTTGATATTTAATGGCACACACGATATTCAAATACAGAATAAAAAGTTATAGGTATGATCAAAATATAGTTACGATAAAATATAAGCACGATCAAAATACGATTAAAATTTAGGCATGATCAGTAGAATCAAATCTAGGTATGATCAAAATCTAAACACACGATCGAGAATATAGCAATTGAAATAAGTCATACTCAATGTCACTTAATCATATATCCCTTGCTGCAGATTAGCCCTCTAAAAGAAATTGACTTCATTCAATGACTATTGGATCACCCTATGAATGAGCATTATAAGGTGAAGCATAAAAATAACTTTTTTATTTTTTAATTTCTTAGTCCTTCTAGCGGGTGGGCGTTGGCCGATCTTTCGATTGCATCCCCCGTAAAAATCGTACAAATCTCCTTTTATGCAAATCATGCCATTCGAGCCAGACCGAGAATTTATTCACAATTAAATTCATTTTTCTTAATGAAGACTTCTCGACCTCAAAAGATTCATAATTGGCATGCTATTGGAGAAAGCATCTTTGCTTGCCAGGCTTGACTAAGAGAAGAGAAAAAGAATCAAGCTTGATATGCTCGACTATAACTTGTTGACCATAGGGCGAGGTGCAGAGAGGCTACCGGTTGAAGAGGAATTTGACTCCATTTGAGCATAATCAAGTAATCACACTCTTCTACCATCCTGAATCTGCACATTCCTATGATGGTCAACCTTCATGTAGTTGTGGAAAAGCCTAGTCTTTCTGTATTTAAATTCAACACCTTCGGGTAAGGACCAAAGATGATCGTAGAATCTAATTCTTATGTCACTATTAATCCACTCCCGCATCTATAAATATTTTATTTATTGTTCCTTCCTTGATATGGCATACCATTCTCGTCATTCCAAGTCATCCTCCTCCTTAAAAGATTGGTACTTCCACCTTACCAAGACATATTTCCTTGGAAAAGAAACTAGTGCCGACATATGACATCCTCACTCAACTAAGGACTCACGATCTACTAAAGAACTAGTAGGGCCTTCTTAATTTTCGAAACATGTCTTGATTTTCTACTATATTTAGGGAAGTTGGTAGCTGAATTCGATGCATGTCTCTCTTGTCACCAACATGAGAGAAATGGCATAGGGATCTTTTGGATCCTCGAAAACATGGATAAGTCCTCCTGCATAACAAATTTCTTTGAATAGTGGAGTGATCTTATTTTTCGAATTGAAAACCATCTTCGCCCAATCAGGTGTTTAGATAAAGGTGAGGTTTCTTTTGTCCTTCCTTCGACGCTTCCCCTACACCTTATTCGTCGTTGCAGCACGAAACGTAGGAAATTTTAAAATGAACGTTCAATTTTATTATGATTATTTCTACAAGGGGATTATGGTCTTTTAGGGTCATCCTTGTGTATGAACAATGGCACCTCTAGAGGGGGGTGAATAGAGTGCAGCGAAAATATTTAGCAATAAAAAATTAACTCTAAGCAGGTGAAGCAATATATTAAATTTAAATGCAAGTAAAGCAGTAAATATTGAGGAGAGAATTCAATACGTAGAGACAACAAGTTTATACCGGTTTACCTCTGTGAGGACTAGTCCAGTCTCAAGTACTCAACTCGATATTGAATCCACTATTTGAAATAGAGATTACACCATGTGTTTTGCTCCGAAGAACACGCCAACTTCAATACTGTCGTATTTTTATCCGAAGCCCATAATCAAACTTCACCAATCACTTTTCTGAGAAAAAAGCTTTTCTACACCAAGCTTGTACAACTCGAAAACTCCTAATCGGAAACAACCGGCACTTAGAAGAATAGAGTTGACTTAGAGATCTGAAGTTGAAGCTTTGAAAACTGAATAGAAAGCTTTAAGAATAGATAGAGAAGATGAAGAAGGAATGAGTTTATAGAAATGACAAAATTTTCTCTATTTATAGAAATTTTAGAGAAATTTTTAAGACAGAGTTCGGGCAGAACTCGATAGGGGTAACGTTCATAATTTTGAACGTTACAGATCCAAAAGAATAGGAATTTGCTGCTGACCAGTAGAAATCAAGTTGACCGAGTTCGGTCCGAGTTCGGGCAGAACTCTGGCCGTGTTCGGTCCCTTTGGTTCTGGTTCAACCTAAGTTGGTTTTGGTTCAATTGGATTTGGTTTAGTTCAAGGAATGAATCAAGATAGATTTTAGATAGACTTTTAATTTCCATTGAGCCCGACTCATAAATAATCATGACTCAATAAATAGAAAAATATAAAATAAATGTGAAAAACTCAATGATGATGAACTCTGCATTCTTTATTTCTTTTCATATCAAGATCGGAGTTAAAGTCAATTATCGAAATCGGTTTGACTATGGCTAAATGTGCCAACAATCTCTCCTATTTTGTTAATGCGACAAAACTATGATTAATACTTAAAGAAAAGGTTCAGCTTGAATTTGGAAGTAGACTTGATGAGTACTGAGGGTACGGTAGCAGCTTTGGCTCGTCAAATTATGGTACAGTATAATGCTTCCCCGTAATGTCCGGTCAAGTCTTGTTACTTTCCCGTAACAAAACATTTATGCCGAATCTGTATCTGTAGAGTCTAAACCAAATTTTCTTCCAAACAAATTAGTAACAATAAACAGAATCACAGAATCATATCTTTTTCAAATTATCAATCTTAATACTCCCCCGTTTTGTGAAAGTAGCAAAATGGGGTGATAAAGAACCAACATAGTGATAAAATAGAAGACATGCATGTAATAATGGAAGTACTAGCATAAACTGCAAACTGATAAACAAAGTTTTGTATACATCAATCAGAAGTAAACTGAAAATAAGATAACTGATAATGCTGGAAAGAAGCATTTATCACTAATACAAACAAACATAACTACTAAACTATCACGAGAAAGGAGATCCTCAACTATCATCCTCATCATTATCAGCTGCAGCACCAGCAGCACTGGAAGGACCGGTCTCAGCAGATCGGTTGGGGTCATAGCGAGCAGCCGCAGGGTCGAAGTAACGCTGGACCTCGCGTTTATCAAGGCGATAGCCAAGTCTGGTAGGATCACGAACCATAGGGATAGGGCTACTAGGGTTGTGAGCAAGGCTATAAGATATATCCCAAACCGAGTTGGAGATGGCCTGAAGTTGGAGAGTAGTACGAAAATCGATAGCACGGAAGTGATCCAACATGAGAGTCTGAAGGGACTCAAGTGTAACACCAGCAGGAGGATGATTAGGCTGGGAGTCAATAGACGTAGGGGCAACTGCAGCGGGTGGAACCTGAGCAGGCTGAGCAGGGCCATGATGCTCATGAAGAAAAGAAGGAGCACCATCCTCAACACAGTCTTAAAAAATAACATCAAAATATTAAAAGATGTAAGGGAGGTACATCGCGTATAGAAGACTTCACGAAGAGGTCTTGCCACAGCGTTTCATAGCAGCGATAATAGTCTTGGGTAGACTGAAAGGGACATAGAAGTGGAGATGATAAATAGCTGAGAGCTCTAGGTAAGAAATCTCATCAGTGGTAGTGTTCTTTGGAAGGATTGTGGAGAACACCATGTGGTAGAGATCATAGAAATAATTGTTCAAATGTCTAGGATGAAGCGTGCCTTCCGATCGAGGATTCGGTTCACATAGCAAATCACAAAAAGAATCAAAAGTGGTCCCTTCTGGAAACTGGACAGAAGTGATATCGACGAGTGCTTCCCCATTGTTGGTTATATGAAGAATGATCGCTAAATCATCAATATCAAACTCGATATCAATTCCACCAACTTTTAATTTTATTGTGTCGTTCGTGACCGATAAATTACAGTAAAACATGCGAATAGCATTGGTGTAAATGGGAAAAGTAGATTGAACTAACTCTAGTAAATGAAGCTACTCAAAAATGCTAGAGTGATCAGGAAATAAAGTGAAGTTAATTGGAGCACCCGGACAAAATTTTCTTTTATGAAAATCCATGAACCAAGAGTCTGAAGCATCTTGGAACACAAAAATAAATTCGTCAAAGAAATCTTCGTCGGATTTTGAAGGAGTGTAAAGTGAAAACGAGGCTGCCTCATGAGGAGACGAGGACGAACCTTCGTCAACTTTCTTTTTCTTTTTCAAAGAAATAGGAATTTTGGGAGCCATAGGAAATCGGAAAAGAGGTAAAAGAGAGATATATACTAAAATTGATGGTAGACAGTGGAAGAGAACCTCGAGAGAACTCCAGATCCAAATATTGAGGGCTTGAAAAGCTTGAAAGAGGAAGAACAAGGAGGTTAGGGTTAAGGTTTTCGGTGTGGTAATGCTGCTGTCATGGAGAAGATGATGGTAGAAGAGGGTTTAAATAAAAAGAGCTCAGTTGTCCAGCTTCTGTTTTGAATTCTCCTAACCGAGTTCGGTCCGAGTCCGGTCAGAACTCTGACCGAGTTCGGTCACTTGGGATTCAGGACAGTAGTTGAAAAGTATGTAATAGTTTTTAACATAAATACGAATTTAATTAAATATTTGTGTTGAATTAAATAATTTAATATTTATTAATTAATAACACATAAATTGCTATAAATATTTTGGGTTAGCTGTAGAGGCTAGATCTCAGATAGCGGTAGTCCGAAGACTAGTACACCGTGTCGCTTCACCTTATTTATACCTATGTGGCAGAAGGGCCTTTCGGCTTATAACCAAAATAATTTTATCTAATTCATGTTTATTAAAAAATAATATTGAATTATATTACCTCAACATCCAGAATTCCTAATTCCCTTCGTATAAAGTTAAAATGATCTTCAGCCAAAGGCTTAGTGAAGATGTCAGCTAGTTGATGTTTAGTATCAACAAACTCTAAACTAATATCACCTTGCAAAACATGGTATCTTAGAAAATGATGTCTAAGTTCTATGTGTTTAGTGCATGAATGACAGATAGGATTCTTAGTGAGATTAATAGAGCTAGTGTTATCACAGTAAATAGGAATATGATGAAAGAATAATTGAAAGTCCTCCAAAGTTTGTTTCATCCATAAAAATTGTGCACAACGTCCTGCAGCTATATACTCATCTTCAGTAGTTGATAATGTAACTGAATTTTGTTTTTTAAAAAACCAGGAGACTAATGACTTTCCTAGAAAATGACATGTTCTGCTGGTACTTTTACGATCAACCTTGCATCCAACAAAATCTGCGTTCGAGTAACCTATCAGGTCAAACGAATCAGTTTTGGGATACCTAAGACCGGTTGTCAAAGTCCTTTTAAGGTATCGCAGGATACGCTTAACAGCGCTTACATGTAATTCTTTAGGACAAGCCTGATACCGAGCACATAAGCATACAGAAAGCATGATGTCAGGACGACTATCAATTACGTACAGTAAACTACCAATCATACCTCTGTACTTACGTATGTCGGCTGGTGTACCACTTTCATCTGTATCAAGCTTTGTAGACGTCGCCATTGGAGTGCCAATAGATCTGACATTATCCATATCAAATTTCTTTAGCAAGTCTTTTGTATATTTGGTTTGATTAATGAATATTCTTTGTGAACTCTGCTTAATTTGCAGTCCAAGAAAGAATGTTAATTCTCCCATCATGCTTATTTCGAATTCACTCTGCATACACTTAGCAAACTCGTTACATAGCATCTCATTAGTTGATCCAAAGATTATGTCATCAACATATATCTGCCCTAATAAAATATTTTTGTCTAAAGATTTTATAAATAAAGTTGAATCAACCTTCCCTTTTGAAAAATCGTGTTCAAGTAGAAAAGTACTAAGGCGCTCATACCAAGCACGGGGTACTTATTTGAGGCCTTAGAGTGCCTTTCGAAGCTTGAATACGTGATCAGGATATTTGAAATCTTCAAAGCCGGGAGGTTGTTTTACAAAAAACTTCTTCTTTTCTAAAACCATTTACTTTTAACATCAATTTAAAAAAGTTTGAAACCATGAAAACTTGCAAAATCACAAAGCATTCGAATGGACTCTAATCTAGCAACTGGAGCATATGTCTCATCATAGTCAATGCCTTCTTCTTGATTATAGACTTGAGCAACTAGACGTGCTTTATTGTGTGTGACTGAGCCATTCTCATCTAACTTATTTCGGAACATCTACTTAGTACCAATGATCGGGTGATCAATAGGTCTAGGAATAAGTTCCCAAACTTGATTCCGTTCAAATTGGTTATGTTTCTCTTGCATGGCAGAAATCCAAAATTCATCAGAAAACGCTTCTAAAATATTTTTAGGTTCAAATTTGGAAATAAATGCAACATTTGCTATTACCATTTGTCTTGAGCTAGAACGAGTACTTACACCTCTTGATATATCACCGATTACCAGTTCTTCAGGATGGTCTGTTGAAAATATCATTTGTTTCGACAGACTTTTCAGATAGGACGTGGATGGCGTATCTTTTGATATTCTATTAGTGGGAGTTTCTTCATTGTCACTATCGTCTTGTCGTTTGACGTTTAGTTCATCGAATGTGACATTGATTAATTCTTCGACAACAAGTGATTTCTTATTGAATACTCTGTATTCCTTTGCTTGCATAATCCAAGAATATTCCTTCATCAGCTTTTTCATCAAATTTTCCCAAGTTGTCTTTTGTATTTAGAATAAAACATCTGCAACCAAAGACCTTGAAATAGCTGATATTAGGAGTTCTATTAAACCATAATTCATAAGGAGTATTTTTAGATATAGGTCTAATAAGAACTCTAGTCCATACATGGCATGTTGTATAAACAGCTTCTGCCCAAAGTATTTAGGAAGATTATACTGTTTAAGCATAACTCTGGCCATATCGCCAAGACTTCTATTCTTCCTTTCTACAACTCTATTCTGTTGAAGAGTTCCGGGACAAGAGAATTAATATGATAATCTATTTGAATTATAATAAGATTTAAACTCATAGTTACCGAATTCTCCTTCATGATCACTTCGAACACGAGTAATCATGAATCATTTCTCATTTTGTACCTTTTTACAGAAAGATACAAACTCAGAAAAGGCCTCATTCTTACTTGCAAAAAAATTAACCCAAGTATATCGTGAACAGTCATCAACTATCACGTAGGCATAGAGCTTTCCACCAAGACTGGAGATTATACTTGGTCCAAACAAGTCCATATGAATCAATTGCAGGGGTCTAGAGGTACTTACAGCGTTTATTGACTTGAAAGATGATCTAGATGCCTTATTCTTCTCACAATCAGCTACCATATCTTTCTTGTAAATTATTTTGGATAAGCCTCTTACCAGTTTCTTGGTGGACAATCTTGTAATAGTGTCCATGTTTGCATGTCCAAGTCGTATATGCCATATCCTACTTTCGTCCTGCATTGTAAACAGACACTTTTCTGCCACTACAAGAAAACATAATTTCTGTGACATGTAAAGTTGTCACAGAAGTTATGAAACTCGTCACAACACATCTGTGACGAGTACAGTGACGACATTCTTTTGTAGCATATACCTTCGCAGCTAAACGAATAAGTGACGACTAAAATACGTTGTCATAGAAAGTTAGCTATTGTGACAAGAATATGTTGTCAGTAATAGTATACTTTCTGTGACAACAAATGCGTCACTAAAAATGTTATAAGTGACGCACAGTATTGTCACAAATAGTATTTTATTGTAATTAAAAATAAATATATATTTTTTTAAAAATAAAAATTATTTCTATAAGGACGTTTCATATCACAAAAAAAATTAGTAACACTTTTATTTTTGTCACAATAAGCGTATGTGTTTAGTGACAAGTATATGTCATAATTGTAAATGCTTGCAGTAACACTTTTATTTTTGTCACTATATACTTATATGTTTAGTGAAGGTAAATGTTGTCACCGTAGTATATACTTATTATGTTTGGTGGCAAATCAACTTTGTCCCGAGAATTTTATTTTTGTCATTATTGTAGCACCCAGTTTCTAAAATAAGGATAATTTTAAACTTTTGTATATTTTAGTTATTTAATAATGATATTTAAATCATGTTATGATTTTTGGTAATTTTTAATTAATTTAAAACTATTTAAAACCATGATTTGTGATTTTGATGGTTAACTAGTTAAATCCTAGTTTTGCTAAGCCTAGAGACTAACCATGACCAAGGGAGCCTAGTCATGTGATTAGGATGACTAATTACTACTTTTTAGCCAAGGGGTATTTTGGTCATTTTGACAATTTGGTAAAATTGTATTTTGCATAAATTGAATATTGTGCTAATCTTTAGTTAAGCCTTAACCTAGAATCTTAGCCTAATCTAGATTAGTCTTGAGCCTAGACTCTTGATTAGGATAACCTAGTAATGACAAGATTAACAATATCTAAATACTTTATTGTGGGATATTTATCTATTGGGATATTTGTGAAAAAGAAAGCCTTATGACTAATTGAACCAGTAGGAAGGCTTGGAATTGGGTGGACAAGCCCTAGCCACTCATCTACATGTAAAACTAATCCTAATTCATCTAATGACCAGCCATCAAGTACCCCCCCTTCCTATAAAGAATCCTTAAGAAAATTCTTGCCTCTTTTTACCTCTACATAGAACCCCAATTTGTTCTTCCCCAAACTTGAGAGCTTCCCTCTTGATTTTGATCTCCAAATCCCTCCATTCTTCTTCCAATATTCCATTATTTTTTCTCATTCAACCAAGGAGGAGGTGCTAGCAAGGATTGGGAGCAAGGAGCAAGGAAGGGTGTCCATTTTGGAGGAACTTTCGTGTCGAAATCGTGTCCTTTGAGTGTATCATTGGGATCTCACTTCCAATAGGTATAACCATATCTCTATTTCAATTTCCCTTACATTTTAGTTAGATTTGAAACCATAGGATCCACCCCCATGCATGTACAACCATTAGATTTAATTTGAGGCTCTTTGGAGTTCTTTTTAGGAAGTTTGAATAGGTTTGGTGTCCTACTTGTGGAGTTTCCAATATAGGACATCCCATGTGTTTGTATTTATGCAAATAGGCTATTTTGTGGTTTAATTTCAGTTTTAGGATGGTTAGAATGAGTTTTATTTGGATAACTATGTTGGTATCCAAGTATCTTGGCCTACATGTGTTTCTTTTGTCCAAAACAACCCAAATTCGTCATAATTTTTATCCACGTTTTTAGTAGTCAAAGCAACTTAGAAATGCCATAACTCCTAGCTCAAGACTCCGATTAATCTTCCGTTTTTTTAAAAGAACCGTATCGAAGTTAGCTTTCCAAATATATATTCTAATAAGCCAAAATTGTTCTAGAACTTTCTGTAGAACTGTTTGAGTGTCAGCTGTGCGAAAGACAAACGCGTTTCGGTGTTTTTGCGATTCCGAGAGCTTTCAGACACAAAAATGCGATCCGTTTGAAGTTTCGGAAAGCTAATACGAAGGGCTACAATATATTTAAATTCTAGAATTTAGTGAAGGCCCAATTGGTATAGTATTGGTTTTAAGTAGAAGAGTGACTATACGACATATGCATTTCGTGTAACCTATGAGCCTATGTAGTATGGATATATTGTGAATGTAGGTATCATAGGTTGTCAAGAATATGTGTGATATAATACATATATATATATATATTATTGTTATGTAATATATGTTAGTATAGTGTGTGTGTGTTTGAATGAGATAAGGATGTGTGTGGTTAGTGGAGAGAAGTGAGATTGATAGAGGATATGTGCTAGTGTGTGTTTGATGTTGTATAGATGGTAGTGTAGTGCATGTGTTATGAAGGTGAGAGAGTTGGAAGGATCATGCCATCCTATTTGAATTGAGGCTAGTGTGGTTTGTTGAATGATTTGTGTTTTGGTTGAGTGGTAGTGTGTTTGTATATAGATGTGTGTGGGTGTGTTAGAAGAGAAAGGGATGGATTTGGTTTATGTGTTTGTGTGTGTGTTAGTATTGGAGTGGAGAGGAATTTAGATGTTGTATGTATAGATATGTTAGTATGTTAGTGGTTATGTTAGAATCAATGTAGAGGTTAGAGGTATCTTAGAAGTTAGATAGTGATATCTTATATAAGTTAAATAGTTAGTTGTGTTAGTCTATGTTATTGTTAGTTAGAGATGACATATGTTAGTTGGTTAGAGTTAGAGATGGATATATATACATTTATGTTATGGTTAGATATTAGTTAGTGGATGTTAGTTGTGTTAGGTTTCTAAGTTAGAATAGATGGTTAAAAGTTATATGTTAGAATGTTGTTAGTTGAGGTATTGGTTAGATTTTGATATGTTAGATACCTATGATATGTTAGTATTAACTAGTGTCTAGATGTTGGAAACATATAGATAGTTAGTATCCTATCTTAGTATCTTAGGATACTAAGAGTGGAGTTTTAGAATAGTGGGTATCGTAGGATACTCAAGTTAGTATCTCAAGGTAAATGAGATTTACCTTTACCTTCAAGGTAGATGAGTTTACCTTATAACCAAGGTAAGGTATCAAGATACCAAGATATGGTATCGAGATACGATGGTAGAGTGTTAGAACACCTTAGTAGGATATTGAAGGATAAGTAGGATGAGGGTAATGTAGGCAAGGGTATGGGTCAGAGGCTAAGGTAACGAGTTTGCCTTGGTAGGGCAATGGGATAAGAGTTAAGGTAATACCTATAACTAAGATATGAGTTTAACATATTTAAGATATGGTTAGAACTATGATAGCTTGGTTGGTAATGGTTAGGAATAAGGTAAATGGCTTAGGGTTGACCCCGTTTGACCATGGTTGGCCGTTTTGACTAAAAGTTAACCAAAAGTCAAGTTTAGCATAAAATTAACCACAAAATTTACCAGAGTTGACCAGTTGACCAAAAGTCAACTGTGAGTCAACCATTGACTTAGTTGACCAAGTGTGGACTATGAGTTGACTAAGGTTGACCATACTTGACTATTTGACCAAAAGTTAACTGTAAGTCAACCTTTGACTTAAATCGACCTTGTTTGACTTTGTTTGACTTGCCTTAACCTAGTTTAACTTAGAATCATATAGTTTGCATTATAGATTTTCATCATTATAATTTGAGTACTTTATAACCTATTTTACTCTAATAGGACTCTGTGACACCAGTTCGGACATCTATTCATATCAGTCGTATAGGGTGACAGGCGAGTGCATTCTCTGATCGTTTCATACTTGTCAGGACTTATATTCTTGCTCTAGATTACTTTACTTAATACTGGCACGATTATTATCACGGATTGGTACTATATGGATCTTCTCTTACGATATTGTCCCCATTGTGTTCAGCAGATATATATTGTGATGTGCGTTTCACGAACATATTGTATTTATTGTACGCCCCTATTCATGTATACTCATTGTGCATCTTGTACTCTCAGGATCACATGAGCTTCATGGAGAAACTATTGTACAAGGTAACGTAACTAGATTGCATCCTTGTGTATTGATTGGGGAGGATGAGTAGGAAATGGTTGTGTAATCAAATCCCATTATACAAATATTGTATAAACTATTGTATATGTCTATTGTACACTCACGTATGATGGAGTTACCATTTTTATTGTATGACCTAACCTGTTTACATAACCATATTGTGCTCTAAATCACTAGTACTTGCAGTTTTACTTATCCTGTATATATTTTTAGTTATAAATTCTTTCTCGTTTTCATGTTCATCTTCTTACAGTTTATGTATCTTACTCTTTTGCATGCTTTATATTTCCTAACATGTTATGAACTGCGTGAGATATATTATGCTCGCTCCTGTCCTGACTGGACCTGTTGAAAATATTACAGATGATAATGGTGACTGCCCTACTTTCTATGGGTCATGTGAGGGTGATATTTAGGAGCCTGAGGGGCATTTAGCTCAGTAGAGGGTACCTAGTTTAGTCTATTATTTATAGCTTTCAGTTTGTATCGGATTGTTCCGATTGTTAGTTGAGACTTAGTTATATTCAGGACTTGTATTTATTTGTATTGAACATCTATTTTGTGTGGTGTAATAACTCTATTTATATTTAGTTTTTTCCTTTTATCTGATTTCATATCGTGCTCTATCTTCCCTAGACTTATGATTGAGATATAGAGTTGAGATGTTATATTATACCTCCGTGCGGAGATGACAGGTTTATATATCTTGTTGTTAGATGTTAGATGTTATAGAGGACCCATACAGCGTTCTACCGCCGACACTGTGGCATAGGCTGGACGTACCCACGTTCTCGTGCCCCTAAACAGGGTGCAGGTCGTAACACGTTTTTGTGGTGGCCCATGCAGGTCAGAGTCGCAACTAGTGCAATTTCGTAGTGGTGCTCGACTTAGAGTGCTGCTACGAGCCTGCTAGAATATAGGATTAGGCAGTATAGAGAGTTACTCAATCACAGTTAGGACTACTTGAGAAGATTACTGGGATGACCCTTGAGAATCTCATTATAAACTATCTCGAAATTCGATTCCGACAGTTTCTGTCTACTTCCTTGTTCATCGTTGAATTTGATTCTTGGTATTTATTATTGACTTAATTTTACCAAGATAACATTATGGCTAGGTTGCCTCAGTCATGGAATCTTGAGTCTTCTGCAGCCATATTAGCTGGTTTGGCGTTGAGATAGAGTCTGATTTTGGATGTATTTCTCGGGTGTGGGAATTTAAAGTTTTCATAACCAAGCTAGCGGCAATATGAAAATTTTAAATAGCATAATTCTAGAGGTATGTACCTTAGTTGTGGACTCTATGGATTATCGTTGTTGTACTTACTGGCGTAACGAGGATTCTGGTAACATGGTTCTGGATAGACGGGTATGGTTATCAGATTTCAGAATAGATACCATATAGATGGTGCCCTAGTATGATGGAATGGAATATCAGTGTGGATGTTACTTGAGTATCATGGATTAGATAGAGGGAGCTAGGCCACCTGTAGCACAGCACCGTTCCCCGCACCATCATAGGGATATACCCCAGAGGGACAGGGATTTTACGCTGACAGTCAAGTAGACCGACGCTACGGGTGACGGGTTAGCAGATCTTTCTTTCCTGTTCTTCTTTCCATCTTGTTGTGTGATTCCATTAGTACCTATCAGGATGTTTTGTACTGTGATAGATAGTATCGTGACCCTGATCAAGACCGTGATATCACGACCAGTAGGACCACAATTTGCATGTTTTAGATATAGTTTTCTTGACCTTGATTGTTGGGGGTTTAACCTAAAAGGAGTACGGCCATCTTAATTTCGAGGACGAAATTTTTCTAAGGAGGGTAGGCTTGTAGCACCCAATTTAAAAAATGAGGGTAATTTTAAATTTTTGTATATTTTAGTTATTTAATAATGATATTTAAACCATGTTATAATTTTTTGTAATTTTTAATTAATTTAAAACTATTTAAAACCATGACTTGTGATTTTGATGGTTAACTAGTTAAACCCTACTTTTGTTAAGCCTAGAAACTAACCATGACCAAGGGAGCCTAGTCATGTGATTAGGATGACTAATTACTACTTTTTAGCCTAGGGGTATTTTGGTCATTTGGATAATTTGGTAAAATTGTATTTTGCATAAATTAAATATTGTGTTAATCTTTAGTTAAGCCTTAACCTAGAATCTTAGCCTAATCTAGATTAGCCTTGAGCCTAGACTCTTGATTAGGATAACCTAGTAATGACAAGATTAACAATATCTAGATATTTCATAGTAGGATATTTACGTATTGGGATATTTGTGAAAAAGAAAGCCTTATGACTAATTGAACCAATAGGAAGGCTTGGAATTGGGTGGACAAGCCCTAGCCACTCATCTACATGTAAAACAAACCCTAATTTATCTAATGACCAGCCATCAAGTGCCCCCCTTCCTATAAAGAATCCTTAAGAAAACTCTTGCCTCTTTTTACCTCTACATAGAACCCTAATTTGTTCTTCCCCAAACTTGAGAGCTTTCCTCTTGATTTTGATCTCCAAATCCCTCCATTATTCTTCCAATCTTCCATCATTTCTTCTTATTCAACCAAGGAGGAGGTGCTAGCAAGGATTGGGAGCAAGGAGCAAGAAAGGATGTCCATTTTGGAGGAGCTTTCGTGTCGGAACCTTGTCCTTTAAGTGTATCATTGGGATCCCACTTCCAATAGGTATAACCATATCTCTATTTCAATTTCCCTTCCATTTTAGTTAGATTTGAATCTATAGGATCCACTCCCATGAATGTACAACCATTAGATTTTAATTTGAGGCTCTTTGGAGTTCTCTTTAGGAAGTTTGAATAGGTTTGGTGTCCTACTTGTGGAGTTTCCAATATAGGACATCCCATGTGTTTGTGTTTATGAAAATAGGCTATTTTATGGTTTAATTTCAGTTTTAGGTTGGTTAGAATGAGTTTTATTTGGATATCTATGTTGGTATCCAAGTATCTTGGCCTACATGTGTTTCTTTTGTCCAAAATAATCCAAATTCGTCATAATTTTTATCCACGTTTTTAGTAGCCAAAGTAACTTAGAAATGCCATAACTCCTAGCTCAAGACTCCGATTAATCTTCCGTTTTTTTAAAAGAACCGTATCGAAGTTAGCTTTCCAAATATATATTTTAATAGGCCAAATTCTTCTAGAACTTTCTGTAGAACTGTTTGAGTGTCAGCTGTACGAAAGATGAACGCGTTTCAGTGTTTTTGCGATTTCGGGAGCTTCTGGACACGAAAATACGATCCGTTTGAAGTTTCGGAAAGCTAATACGAAGGGATACAACGTACTTTAATTCTAGAATTTAGTGAAGGTCCAATTGGTACAGTATTGATTTTAAGTAGAAGAGTGACTATACGACATAGGCATTTTGTGTAACCTATGAGCCTATGTAGTATGGATATCATGTGAATGTAGGTATCATAGGTTGTTAAGAATATGTATGATATAGTACATATATGTATTATATATAATATTGTTATGTAATATATGTTAGTATAGTGTGTGTGTGTGTTTGAATGAGATAAGGATGTGTGTGGTTAGTGGAGAGAAGTGAGATTGATAGAGGATATGTGCTAGTGTGTGTTTGATGTTGTATAGATGGTAGTGTAATATGTGTGTTGTGAAGGTGAGAGAGTTGGGAGGATCATGCCATCCTATTTGATTTGAGGCTAGTGTGGTTTGTTGAATGATTTGTGTTTTGGTTGAGTGGTAGTGTGTTTGTATATTGATGTGTGTGGGTGTGTTAGAAGAGAAGGGGATAGATTTGGTTTATGTGTTCGTGTGTATGTTAGTATTGGAGTGGAGAGAAATTTAGATGTTGTATGTATGGATATGTTAGTATGTTGGTGGTTATGTTAGAATCTATGTAGAGGTTAGAGGTTTCTTAGAAGTTAGATAGTGATATCTTATATAAGTTAGATAGTTAGTTGTGTTGGTCTATGTTATTGTTAGTTAGATATGAGATATGTTCGTTGGTTAGAGTTATAGATGGATATATATACATATATGTTAAGGTTAGATGTTAGTTAGTGGATGTTAGTTGTGTTAGGTTTCTAAGTTAGAATAGATGGTTAAAAGTTATATGTTAGAATGTTGTTAGTTGAGGTATTGGTTAGATTTTGAAATGTTAGATACCTATGATATGTTAGTATTAACTAGTGTCTAGATGTTGGAAACCTATAGATAGTTAGTATCCTATCTTAGTATCTTAGGATACTAAGAGTGGGGTCTTAGAATAATGGGTATCGTAGGATACTCAAGTTAGTATCTCAAGGTAAATGAGATTTACCTTTACCTTCAAGGTAAATGAGTTTACCTTATAACCAAGGTAAGGTATCAAGATACCAAGATATGGTATCGAGATACGAGGGTAGAGTGTTAGAACACCTTAATAGGGTATTGAAGAATAAGTAGGGTGAGGGTAATGTAGGCAAGGGTATGGATTAGAGACTAAGGTAACGAGTTTACCTTGGTAGGGTAATGGGATAAGAGTTAAGGTAATACCTATAACTAAGATATGAGTTTAATATGTTTAAGATATGGTTAGAAATATGATAGCTTGGTTGGTAATGGTTAAGAATAGGGTAAATGACTTAGGGTTGACCCCGTTTGACCATGGTTGACCATTTTGACTAAAAGTCAACCAAAAGTCAATTTTAGCCTAAAATTGACTAAAAATTGACCAGAGTTGATTAGTTGACCAAAAGATAACTGTGAGTCAACCATTGACCTAGTTGACCTAGAGTGGACTATGAGTTGGCCAGGGTTGACCATAGTTGACTATTTAACGAAAAGTCAACTGTAAGTCAACCTTTGACTTATATCGACCTTGTTTGACTTTGTTTGACTTGCCTTGACCTAGTTTGACTTAGAATCATGTAGTTTGCATTGTAGATTTTTATTATTACAATTTTAGTACTTTATAACCTGTTTTACTCTAATAGGACTCTGTGACACCAGTTCGGACATCTATTCATATCAATCGTACAGGATGCCAGGCGAGTACGTTCTCTGATCGTTTCATACTTGTCAGGACTTATATTCTTGCTCTAGATTACTTTACTTGATATTGGCACGATTACTATCACGGATTGGTACTATATGGATCTTCTCTTGCGATGTTATCTCCATTGTGTTCAGCAGATACATATTGTGATGTGCGTTTCACGAACATATTATATTAATTGTACACCCATATTCATGTATACTCATTGTACATCTTGTACTCTCATGATCACATGAGCTTCATGGAGAAACTATTGTACAAGGTAACGTAACTATATTGGATTCTTGTGTATTGATTGGGGAGGGTAAGTAGGAAATGGTTATGTAATCAAATTCCATTGTACAAATATTGTATAAACTATTGTATATGTCTATTGTACACTCACGTATGATGGAGTTACCATTTTTATTGTATAACCTAACCTGTTTACATAACCATATTGTGCTCTAAATCACTAGTACTTGCAGTTTTACTTATCCTGTATATATTTTCAGTTATAAATTCTTTCTCGTTTTCATGTACATCTTCTTACAGTTCATGTATCTTACTCTTTTGAATGCTTTATATTTCCTAACATGTTATGAACTGCGTGAGATGTATTGTGCTCGCTCCTGTCCTGACTGGACCTGTTGAAAATATTACAGATGATGATGGTGACTACCCTACTTTCTATGAGACATGTGAGAGTGACATTCAGGAGCCTGAGGAGCATTTAGCTCAGTAGAGGGTGCCTAGTCTAGTCTAGTATTTATAGCTTTCAGTTTGTATCGGATTGTTTCGATTATTAGTTGAGACTTAATTATATTCAGGACTTGTATTTATTTGTATTGAACATCTATTTTGTGTGGTATAATAACTCTATTTATATTCAGTTTCTTTCTTTTATCTGATTTCATATCGTGCTCTATTTTTCCTAGACTTGTGATTGAGATATAGAGTTGAGATGTTATATTATACCTCCGTGCGGAGATGACATGTTTATATATCTTGTTGTTAGATGTTAGATGTTATAGAGGACCCATACAGCATTCTACCGTCGACACTGTGGCATAGGCTGGACGTACCCACGTTCTCGTGTCCCTAAATAGGGTGCGGGTCGTGACACATTTTTGTGGTGGCCCTTGCAGGTCAGAGTCGCAACTAATGCGATTTTGTAGTGGTGCTCGACTTAGAGTGGTGCTACCGTCTGCTGTTAGGATATAGGATTAGGCAGTATAGAGAGTTACTCAATCACAGTTAGGACTACGTGAGAAGATTACTGGGATGACCCTTGAGAATCTCATTATAAACTATCTCGAAATTCGATTCCGACAGTTTCTGTCTACTTTCTTGTTCATCGTTGAATTTGATTCTTGGTATTTATTATTGACTTGATTTTCTACCAAGATAACATTATGGCTAGGTTGCCTCAGTCATGAAATCTCGAGTCTTCTACAGCCATATTAGCTGGTTTGACGATGAGATAGAGTCTAATTTTGGATGTATTTCTCGGGTATGGAAATTTAAAGTTTTTGCAGCCAAGCTAGCGGCAATGAGAAAATTTTAAATACCATGATTCTAGAGGTATGTACCTTAGTTGTGGACTCTATGGATTATCGTTGTTGTACTTACTGGCATAACGAGGATTCTGGTAACATGGTTCTGGATAGACGGGTATGGTTATCAGATTTCAGAATAGATACCATATAGATGGTGCCCTAATATGATGGAATGGAATATCAGTGTGGATGTTACTTGAGTATCATGGATTAGATAGAGAGAGCTAGGCCACCTATAGCACAGCACCGTTCCCCGCACCATTATAGGGATATACCCCAGAGGGACAGGGCTGTTACGCTGACAGTCGAGTAGACCGACGCTACGGGTGACGGGTTAGCATGTTTTTCTTTCCTGTTCTTCTTTCCATCTTGTTGTGTGATTCCATTAGTACCTGTCAGGATATTTTATGCTGTGATAGATAGTATCGTGACCCTGATCAAGACCATGATATCACGACCAGTAGGACCACAATTTGCATCTTTTAGATATAGTTTTCTTGACCTTGATTGTTGGGGGTTTAACCTAGAAGGAGTACGGCCATCTTACTTTCGAGGACGAAATTTTTTTAAGGAGGATAGACTTGTAGCACCCAGTTTCTAAAATGAGGGTAATTTTGAACTTTTGAATATTTTAGTTATTTAATAATGATATTTAAACCATGTTATAATTTTTGGTAATTTTTAATTAATTTAAAACTATTTAAAACCATGACTTGTGATTTTGATGGTTAACTAGTTAAACCCTAGTTTTGCTAAGCCTAGAGACTAACCATGACCAAGGGAGGCTAGTCATGTGATTAAGATGACTAATTACTACTTTTTAGCCTAGGGATATTTTGGTCATTTGGACAATTTGGTAAAATTATATTTTGTATAAATTAAATATTGCGCTAATCTTTAGTTAAGCCTTAACCTAGAATCTTAGCCTAATCTAGATTAGCCTTGAGCCTAGACTCTTGATTAGGATAACCTAGTAAAGACAAGATTAACAATATCTAGATATTTCATAGTAGGATATTTACATATTGGGATATTTATGAAAAAGAAAGCCTTATGACTAATTGAACCAATAGGAAGGCTTGGAATTGGATGGACAAGCCCTAGCCACTCATCTACATGTAAAACTAACCCTAATTTATCTAATGACCAGCCATCAAGTGCCCCCCTTCCTATAAAGAATCCTTAAGAACACCCTTATCTCTTTTTACCTCTACATAGAACCATAATTTGTTCTTCCCCAAACTTGAGAGATTCCCTCTTGATTTTGATCTCCAAATCCCTCCATTCTTCATTCAATCTTCCATCATTTCTTCTCATTCAACCAAGGAGGAGGTGCTAGCAAGGATTGGGAGCAAGGAGCAAGGAAGAGTGTCCATTTTGGAGGAGCTTTCGTGTTGGAACCGTGTCTTTTGAGTGTATCATTGGGATCTCACTTCCAATAGTTATAACCATCTCTTTATTTCAATTTCCCATACATTTTAGTTAGATTTGAATCCATAGGATCCACCCCCAAGCGTGTACAACCATTAGATTTTAATTTGAGGCTCTTTGGAGTTCTCTTTAGGAAGTTTGAATAGGTTTGGTGTCCTACTTGTGGAGTTTCCAATATAGGACACCCCATGTGTTTGTGTTTATGTAAATAGGCTATTTTGTGGTTTAATTTTAGTTTTAGGATGGTTAGAATGAGTTTTATTTGGATAGCTATGTTGATATCCAAGTATCTTGGCCTACATGTGTTTCTTTTGTCCAAAATAACCCAAATTCGTCATAATTTTTATCCACATTTTTAGTAGCCAAAGCAACTTAGAAATGCCATAACTCCTAGCTCAAGACTCCGATTAATCTTTTGTTTTTGAAAAAAGAACCGTATCGAAGTTAGCTTTCCAAATATATATTTTAATAAGCCAAAATCGTTCTAAAACATTCTATAGAACTGTTTGAGTGTCAGCTGTATGAAAGACGAACGCGTTTCGGTGTTTTTGCGATTCCGGGAGCTTCCGGACACGAAAATACGATCCGTTTGAAGTTTCGAAAAAATAATACGAAGGGCTACAACATACTTTAATCATAGAATTTAGTGAATGCCCAATTGGTACAGTCTTAATTTTAAGTAGAAGAGTGACTATACGACATAGGCATTTTGTGTAACCTATGAGCCTATGTAGTATGGATATCATGTGAATGTAGGTCAAGAATATGTATGATGTAGTACATATATGTATATATATATATATATATTATTGTTATGTAATATATGTTAGTATAGTGTGTGTGTGTGTTTGAATGAGATAAGAATGTGCGTGGTTAGTGGAGAGAAGTGAGATTGATAGAGGATATGTGCTAGTGTGTGTTTGATGTTGTATAGATGGTAGTATAGTGTGTGTGTTGTGAAGGTGAGAGACCTGGGAGGATCATGCCATCCTATTTGACTTGAGGCTAGTATGGTTGTTGAGTGATTTGTGTTTTGGTTGAGTGGTAGAGTGTTTGTATATAGATGTGTGTGGGTGTGTTAGAAGAGAAGGGGATAGATTTGGTTTATGTGTTTGTGTGTGTGTTAGTATTGGAGTGGAGACGAATTTAGATGTTGTATGTATGGATATGTTAGTATGTTAGTGGTTATGTTAAAATCATTGTAGAGGTTAGAGGTATCTTAGAAGTTAGATAGTGATATCTTATATAAGTTAGATAGTTAGTTGTGTTAGTCTATGTTATTGTTAGTTAGAGATGACAAATGTTAGTTGGTTAGAGTTAGAGATGGATATATACATATATGTTATGGTTAGATATTAGTTAGTCGATGTTAGTTGTGTTAGCTTTCTAAGTTAGAATAGATTGTTAAAAGTTATATGTTAGAATGTTGTTAGTTGAGGTATTGGTCAGATTTTGATATGTTAGATATCTGTGATATGCTAGTATTAACTAGTGTCTAGATGTTGGAAACCTATAGATAGTTAGTATCCTATCTTAGTATCTTAGGATACTAAGAGTGGGGTCTTAGAATAGTGGGTATCGTAGGATACTCAAGTTAGTATCTCAAGGTAAATGAGATTTACCTTTACCTTAAAGGTAAATGAGTTTACCTTATAACCAAGGTAAGGTATCAAGATACCAAGATATGGTATCGAGATACGAGGGTAGAGTGTTAGAACACCTTAGTACGGTATTGAAGGATAAGTAGGGTGAGGGTAATGTAGGCAAGGGTATGAGTTAGAGGCTAAGGTAACGAGTTTACCTTGGTAGGGTAATGGGATAAGAGTTAAGATAATACCTATAACTAAGATATGAGTTTAAAATGTTTAAGATATGGTTAGAAATATGATAGCTTGGTTGGTAATGGTTAGGAATAGGGTAAATGACTTCGGGTTGACCCCATTTGACCATGGTTGACCATTTTGACTAAAAGTCAACCAAAAGTCAACTTTAGCCTAAAATTGACCAGAGTTGACCAGTTGACCAAAAGTCAACTGTGAGTCAACCATTGACTTAGTTGACCTAGAATGGACTATGAGTTGACTAAGGTTGACCATAGTTGACTATTTGACCAAAAGTCAACTGTAAGTCAACCTTTGACTTAAATCGACCTTGTTTGACTTTGTTTGACTTACCTTGACCTAATTTGACTAAGAATCATGTAGTTTACATTATAGATTTCTGTTATTACAATTTGAGTACTTTATAACCTGTTTTACTCTAATAGGACTCTGTGACACCAGTTCAAATATTTATTCATATAAGTCGTACAGGGTGACAGGCGAGTACATTCTCTGATCGTTTTATACTTATCAGGACTTATATTCTTGCTCTAGATTACTTTACTTGATACTGGCACGATTATTATCACAGATTGGTACTATATGGATCTTCTCTTGCGATGTTATCTCTATTGTGTTCAGCAGATACATATTGTGATGTGCGTTTCACGAACATATTGTATTTATTGTACACCCCTATTCATGTATACTCATTGTGCATCTTGTACTCTCATGATCACATGAGCTTCATGGAGAAACTATTGTACAAGGTAACGTAACTAGATTGGATCCTTGTGTATTGGAGGGTGACGTAACTAGATTGGATCCTTGTGTATTGGAGGGTGAGTAGGAAATGGTTATGTAATCAAATCTCATTGTATAAATATTATATAAACTATTGTATATGTCCATTGTACACTTACGTATGATGGAGTTACCATTTTTATTGTATAACCTAACCTGTTTACATAACCATATTGCGCTCTAAATCACTAGTACTTGCAGTTTTACTTATCCTGTATATATTTTCAGTTATAAATTCTCTCTCGTTTTTATGTACATCTTCTTACAGTTCATGTATATTACTCTTTTGCATACTTTATATTTTCTAACATGTTATGAACTGCGTGAGATGTATTGTGCTCGCTCATGTCCTGACTGGACCTGTTGAAAATATTACAGATGATGATGGTGACTGTCCTACTTTCTATGGGACATATGAGGGTGACATTCAGGAGCCTGAGGAGCATTTAGCTCAGTAGAGGGTGCCTAGTCTAGTCTAGTATTTATAGCTTTCAGTTTGTATCGGATTGTTCCGATTGTTAGTTGAGACTTAGTTATATTCATGACTTGTATTTATTTGTATTAAACATCTATTTTGTGTGGTGTAATAACTCTATTTATATTCAGTTTCTTCCTTTTATCTGATTTCATATCGTGCTCTATCTTCCCTAGACTTGTGATTGAGATATAGAGTTGAGATGTTATATTATACCTCCGTGCGGAGATGACAGGTTTATATATCTTGTTGTTGGATGTTAGATATTATAGAGGACGTATACAGCGTTCTACCGTCAATACTGCGGCGTAGACTGGACGTACCCACGTTCTCTTGCCCCTAAACTTGGTACGGATCGTGACAATTATCATTATACATTGAAACACAATACACAATACAATATCAGACAATTCTTGTAGAAGAGGGTTTGCATGATTGTGCTCATCTTCCAAGAACACCCCTATCGACTTTCCAATGTAAACCAGAACTAACCTTAACAAATTCTAAAAGGCCTTTATATAGGCGACTAACTCTAAAGTAATTATAGACAACAACAACATGAAAAGTAATTATATCAATCCTCAAAAAGTAATTATATTGCTCCACAAAATTCAGTACATATAACATGAATAGAAGTAATATTTAGTACTTATAAAATAAAGAGTATCCAAACTAGCTGGTACATAAAACCAAGAGTAATCTATAAATATAAAATGATGATCAATTGCATATGCAGCTCCTGTCTTGAACGTTGTAGATCCAAAGGAATAGGAATTTGCTGCTGACCAGGAGAAATCAAGTTGACCGAGTTCGGGCAGAACTCTGGCCGAGTTCGGTCCCATTGGTTCTGGTTCAACCTAAGTTGGTTTTGGTTCAATTGGGTTTGGTTCGGTTCAAGGAATGAATCAAGATAGGTTTTAGATAGACTTTTAATTGCCATTGATCCCGACTCACAAATAATCTAGACTCAATAAATAGAAAAATACAGAATAAATATGAAAAACTCAATGATGATGAACTCTGCATTCTTCATTTCTTTTCATATCAAGATCGGAGTTAAAGTCAATTACCGAAATCGGTTTGACTATGGCTAAATGTGACAACACCTTGGCCATCTTAGTATGACTTTGAAAAAAAAAATGATAGCTCATGGTATTTAAGTAAAACAAAAAACAAAATTTGCGGTAGGAAGTTGCTAATAAAATAGTTTATGGTAGCATATTGTAAAAACTTGAAACTTCACAACTTTAAGTGCAAATTAGCCACACAAAAAAAGAAGAAGAAAGAAATGTTGCCAAAAAACCATAGTTTGTGATGCACCAAACAGTCGATCAACTGAGGTAGGAAAAGATGGATAGTACTTCAAATGCGATAGGAGCCATACAAATCACATTATTAATTATTTACAGCGTCCTATAAATAGAGGATTACTGATTTTGGTTTGCAAGCAATGAGGATGCAGCATAGAGCACCATTGAATATTTGAGTTGTGGAGAGTTAGGGAAGACTAAAAGAAGAGGCAAGGTTTGCGAAGAATAGGAAATTACATCACATGGGGCCTGGTTATTCGGTTCTGGTGCTAAGGAATTTGAAGACATATAGCAATGAAGAATGCAACATTAAAGCGTCTACAAATTACTTGTTGGTGTTTTGCCTTGGATAGTCCCACATTGCTCACACCAATTGGCGAGTATCTCTATATAAGGCTTTGCTTGCATTGAGATTAGCATATGAGGTGTGGTGAGCATATGGGTGCCATGTTGGAGTATTTTTCTAGTGGAATGAAGGCTAACTCCATAAAGAAAATATTTATGCTTTTTGTCATGCTCATGGGATTGTTTCCTTTGGAGCTAAGCCCCGACTAGGACTCAGGCTCAAAGGCACAATGAGGAACTTTGTTGGCGCACTTTGTGCGAGTCGCATGGGCTCGACGCATGGATGAGGTAGGGGTAGGCTAGGCGCGGGCAAGGCATGACTCTGCATGGTCGCTTGCGCTCACGCTCCTACGTGCTGTGCCTATAGGCTGCTCTGGTTCGTGCAAGCCTGTGTGTCTGTGCGCCTCTGCAGTTATTAGGCGCTAATTGGCAGATTCGGGCGGTTATAGAAAGATTGAATCAATATTACAGATCTAATTTTTGTAGAATTTCAATTTGATTCAGTTAAATCTTTTTATGATTCGTTCCTATCTTTTCGTAGTCAGTGTATAGTCAGGATTAAAGTTAGTGTTTTAGCCCAACTCTATAAATACTCTCTTCATGCCTTCTTTGATGAATGACTCAAAAATTAAGAGACAAAGAGAGTTGAGAGGCCGCTGCCATTGGATTCTAAGAGTCCTACGAGTTCAGTTAGGAGATAACAAACGAGCGTTCTAGAAGTTCTCATTCATACTTGCTAGTTCCTGGGAACACATCGCAGTAGGACGAATCTTACTTTGAGCAACGGTGATCTTCATCACCTAAGCAGAGTTACGTCTTCATCTTCCTCCGTCTTCGAGACAAAGACTTCAAGATCTTTTAGCGAAGCAATTCTCGAAAGTTCCTCATATACAGAGTGTGCAAGCAAATTCGTTTGCAGAATCACTCAATTCACTTACATTCTACCATCTAAGATCTGTTTTGGGAATAACAATCTCAAAGCAAGATCCAGATCCAATGGAGAACAACCGTGCAAACCTTCTTGACACAAGTTTCAACATACTTGAGAAGTTTGACGGGAGCACTACAACGTCTGGAAGAGAAAGGTCAGTCTTAATCTTCAACTCGTGAGCATTGATTATGTGTTGACAGATCCTGAGCCTTTAATTCCATAATGTGAAAATGATCGAAGGGTCGCTTAAGCCACTGCTTTACAGTTGAAGCGGACGAGAGATAACAACCTCTACAAGTTGCTTATCTTGAACTCTATGAAGGACTCTCTAGCGGAGTCCTACAGTAAGACAGTCAATACAAATGATGTCTAAAAGTTTGTAGAGAATCTCTACAAGACAGATAAAAACAGAAATAAGATCCACGTGACCGAGAAGGTCTGGAGGATGCAATTTGAAGATGACAAGACGATGTTGTCTCAAGTCAAGGAGTTTCTCAAGTTACGTCAGAAACTTTAGGATGACTATATGTCCTTGGTCGATGCTTTCATCGTCGGGAGTATAGTCGCCAAGCTCCAGCATGGGTGGAGCAACTTCATCGCGGACATGCACCATAAGAAGATGAAAGTGGACCTTGAGCACCTCTTACACTAGATTCTTGTTGAAGACGAGTTGAGGGCTCAACTCAAAGTAGACACCTTGTCCAAGCAGATGGCTAAGGCCAATATGGTGTAAGAAAGAAAACTTTATAGGAAAGCAGAAGGCTCCGTACTAAAAGAAGAAGGATGTTCACCATCTGAAGGTGAAGTCGGCTCAGTTCATGCCCAACGTCTAAAGAACCTGTGACTCGTTTCAATTGTGGCAAGAAAGGCAACTGGAGGAAGGACTGTAAGGAAAAATCTAAATGAAAAGAGTAAGGTGAGGCTAACTTTGTTGCTATGATTGTGCTGATTGACTCAACAGGTGTTAACATGGACTGTTGGATAGACACTGGTGCATCGTGCCATATTTGGTCAAAGATGGAATGGTTCACCATGTACAAACATGTTTCTAAGAAGGTTATGGTGGCGAACCAGACACAAGCTGAAGTACTTGGGATCGGGAAGGCGGTACTGCAATAGGCTTCGAGGAAGTCGTTTACACTTCAGAATGTGAAGCATACATGTATCTGCTATAGCCAAAAACCTAGTCTCAAGAAGTCTGTTCTGCAATGCAGGTCTTAGGATGGACATTAACGTTGGTCAAGTTGTTATGTCTTATAAAGCAACATACTTCGGAAAGACTTTTTGTACTGAAGGGATTTCAAACTTCAACTTGTAACTCCAATGGAGATTATAAATGCAGTCTCTTCTTCTGGTTTTTCTCTTGAGTTGTGGCATAATGGGCTAGGACATGTTCATTGTAAAAGAATAAACAAGAAGTCTAGTCTAGGTCTTATCTCCAAATGTGGGGGTAAGGAGTTGGAGAAGTGTGAGGTCTGTGCACAGACTAAGATCACAAAAAAACCATTCAAGCGGGTAAACTGAAGTACATATCTTTTAAAGCTGGTTCACTCAGATATCTATGACTTCAAACATTTCTCCACAAAGCCGAGATAAAGTATTTCATTACTTTCATCGACGATTTCTCAAAGTACGCATTCGTTTATCTGTTAAAGTATAAAAATAAAGCGTTTGAGAAATTTAAAAACTTCAAGGCTGAAGCCGAGCGTCAAACCGGACAACAACTCGAGAGACTCAGAAGTGATCGAGGTGAAAAGTATAGGTCTCATGAATTTACATCGTTCTACAAAGAATATAGAATTTTCAATGAGGCGACTGCTCCGTACTTACCTCAATGAAATTGTTTTGCAGAAAGGAAGAACAGAATGTTAGTAGAGATGATGAACTCAATGCTCATGATTGTAGGACTTCTAAATTGCTTCTGGATGAAGCAGTGCTTACGGCTACTTTTATTTTGAATAGAGTGCCGCATGCAACTTCCGAAGCCACTCCTCATAAACTCTGGTTCAAAGTCAGAATCAACTTGAATGTTATTCGAGTGTAGGGGTGCCTGACGTATGTGAAGCTTTCGGATTTGAAGATTCAGAAGTAGGGAACAAGGACTACGAAGACTATATTTTTGGGTTATGCTAAGAAGAGTGATACTTGGAGATTCCTTGATATTGAGTCAAATCATTTCATTAAATCCCACGATGCATATTCTTTGAAAACAATTTGTAAGGCACAAGAACATTGTTTTTGTGAACATTCTAGGAAATAATATAGATGCACAGGAGGCTCAAGCTCCTAACAAAGATGTAGTCTAAGAATAAGTTGTTGTTGCAGAAACAATGATTAACAGAACTCGCAGAACCTGTATCTAAGCAAGTGAAGAGACAAAAGGACTTAAGAGAGGATTTTGTCAAGCAGATCCGTTTACCTATGATGAGACGATGAAGACCAGAGATGCCATCGTTTGGAAGGAGGCTATTAATGATGAGAATGACTCTATAACCTCCAACGACACGTGGGTATTAGTCGATCTGCCTAAAGGAACAAAACCAATCAGATGTAAATGGATCTTCAAGAAGACGATGAAGGCCGATGGAACTGTTGACAAGTTCAAGGCAAGGTTAGTTGCCAAAGGATTTTCTCAGAAGCAGAGGATCGATTATTTTGACATATATGCTCTAGTAGTACGGATGATGACCATTAGGATATTGATTGCTCTTAGTGCAATTTATAAGCTAGTTATTCATCAGATGGATGTCAAAATTGCTTTCCTAAATAGTGAATCGACCGAAGTGATTTACATGCAACAGCCAGAAGGATTCGTCGTTAAGGGCCTCGAAAATAAAGTTTGCAAGTTGGTAAAATCTCTGTATGGTCTGAAGAAAGCTCCCAAGATGTGGCATGAAAAGTTTGATATAAGTCATAAGATCAAACAGCTATAGTGTCATCGAGACGGATTAGTGTGTGTACACAAAGTTTGTTGACGACAAAAGTCATCGTTTCTCTATACGTGGACGACATGCTGATCTTAGGTAAAGATCTAGCAAGTGTCACTAAGACAAAGAAGTTCCTCTAGTATAAGTTCAACATGAAGGACTTATAGAAAGATGATGTTATCCTAGGAACAAAGATCATCCAAACGAAAACTGGAGTAGTATTGTCACAGTATCATTACATTGAGAAGATGATCATATGCTATTGGTATCAGGATCTTCCAGGGATCGATACGTCGTATAGGTGTGACAAGAAGTTGAGACCAAATCCAAGGAAAAGCGTTAGACAACTAGAGTATTCAAGCGCCATCGACAGTTTGATATATGCAACTACTGCCACAAGGTCCGACGTAGCTTTTGCCATGGGGATGCTGAGTCTAGGGGTGTTCATCAATCAGTGGTCGACCTATTTGGGATCAACCAAAGTTGAACCAAAGTTAATCATTTTGAAAATAAGTAAAACCAAACCAAACCAACAAACTGGTCGGTTCGGTTTTGAAACCGATCGACTTAGTTCGGTTTGGATCGGTTCGACTTTGTTGATTTTGATCACGGAAAAAAATGGACTCTCATTAATTTTTTGGGTACTGATGCTTATTTTTCTGTGTAAAACTTCAGTCATGTCAGGAAAAAAAATGAAACAAGTGTTAATTAACGACAGAAAAATTCATATGCATTCAACCAACAGCAGCACAACAGTGATAGAACATAAAAATATGCATTCAACAAACAGCAGCTTTAGCTTCAACTTGCACTTTGCATCACCGTACAATAATTTGTAATAGTAAAATTGGAGCCGCCACTCCTCTTTGAGAGAGAGGCTCTTTTAAAGTGTGATTTCTATTGTTGAATGAACCAAACCGGTCCAATATCCAAGTAAGTTAGTAACCCAACCCTAATTATTTAACACCCATATAGGGTTTGGTTTGGTTCAATTTTAAACAGTTTTTGGCATAACCAAATAGTCAGTCGAACTGGACCAAACCGACCGAACCATCAGTTTAATTTAAAATCGATCGATTCGATTTCGTTTGATTTGGTCGGTTTGACTTAATTGTGTACAGCCCTAATTGAGTCGGTTCACGAGCAATCCATATGTGGAGCATTGAAAAACTGTGAAGAGGGTAATGAAATGTCTCAAAAGGACTCAGAAGTATGCGCTACACTACTACAGAGATGCAAAAGTAGTGGAAGGCTTCAGTGATGTAAGCTGGTGCTCAAAAGTAAAGACTGAAAGGTCTATAGGATGATATGTTTTCTCCATGGGTGGAACTGATATATCGTGAAAGTCGAAGAAGCAGACTATGTTGTCACATTCTTCTATGGAATCTGAGTTCTATGCACTGGTGACTACAGCGGACGAAGCAGAATGACTCCGGAAGCTCATGTATGATCTTTCAATGGTAGGTATGAAGATACAGGCGGTACAGATATACTACAATAATCAGGCGGCTGCAGCAATGGCACCGAATGAACTCTTCAATGGCAAGAAGAGGACTGTGCGCCTAAGGCATAAGATGGTAAATGATATTATTAAAAGAGGAGCCATTGTTGTGGTTGATGTTCGGAGCTAGGAGAATCTGACAGATTCATTCACCAAAGGTCTCAAGCACCAGTTGGTTAAGGACACAACATGTAAAATGGGCTTGAAGGCACTATGATATTATGTCATTGTAATTCTACTATAAAATTTTATGCTATTAGTTCAATGAGAAATCTACTAGATATCTAGCTTTTAGTTCAAAGAATGATCAATGACTAGAAGAATACCATGTGCAGTAGACAATACTTTGGATATTGCGGGATCATAGACCGAGAACCACTATTAGTGGGCAATCCTTTGCATCTTGCGCGGTCACGGACCCATAACTACTGTAAGTGGACAATTCTTTGGGATACTGCGGGGTCATAGACCCAAAATCACTGTTGTCTATTGATTGTTCTTTGTATAGAACAAAGTCCTGTGAGATGATGGCTTGAAAGCCTTAATGAGTTCTCGAGTATTTTGGGATGTCCGACGTGCTTTACAGGAAGCACGGGTAGCACAACACTACAAAGGAGCGTAGTACTCCATGTTACAGTGGAGTGATTCTACATGAGGTACCTAGTGAGGGTAAAACCTCGGCTTTGGACCAAGTTACAGCGGCGTAGCACCTCACATAGGCAAGTGGGCCTAATGCTGTAGAATAAAGAGTGGTAGGCAGCACTACAAAGAGGATGAACCTTATGTTATAGTGATGTGACACCACAAGAGGTACCTAGAAAGGGTAAAGCCTCAGCTTCGCGAGCCATGTCACATTGGCATAACACTGCAAGGAAGCGAAAAGCTTCATGTTGGGTAGTTTGGAACTACAAAGAGGCTGGACCTCATGCTACAGTGGTATGAAACCACATGAGGCATTGCCTCGTCTTTGGGCCATGTCATAGCAGCATAGCACCGCAAGGAAGCGAAAGGCTTCATGCCAAAACTCTTTAAAAGAACTCACCTAGAGTACTGTATCAATAGAGATGTAGGCCGTCTCTTGAAAAAAATATTGTAGACATCCAACATACATACACCAAAAGCAGGCTAGCATAAGGTTTTAAATGTGCGGCCAGAAGTACAGTTGATGTCATTATGTGAGTGGGAGAAATTTCAGTCATGGTGGAGAATTCAAGGTCTAGTCCATTCTTATATTATGTTGTTATTTAACCTATGCGAAAAAGTTCAAGTCGTAGCAATATCTATTCTAATGCATGATAAACAGTCACTGTGGGAAACGCTCAACCCATATACATAAAGATATGTGAAAAATTGTTGGTGTTTTGTCTTGGTGATTAGAAAGATAGTCCCGCATTGCTCACACCAAATGGTGAGTATCTCTGTATAAAGCTTTGTTTGTGTTGAGATGCGCACATGAGGTGTGGTGAGCACATGGGTGCCATGTGGGGGTATTTTTCTAGTGGAATGAAGGCTAACTCCACAAAGAAAATATTTATGCTTTTGTCATGCTCATGTGATTATTCCTTTTGGATCGAAGTCCCGAAAAGGCTTAGCGACTCGGGCTCGGGCTCAAGGGTATAATGAGATGTTTTGTTGGCGCACTTGGCACTTAGCACGGCAGCATCGGCCAGGATTACAGTTAGGATTTTAGCCCAACTCTATAAATACTCTCTTCGTACCTTCTTTGACGACTGAATCAAAAATTAAGATACAAAGAGGGTTAAGAGGCCGCTGCCATTGAAGTCCAAGGAGTCCTGCTAGTTCAGTCAGGAGGTGACAAGCGAGCGTTCCAAAAGTTCTCATTCGAACTTGCTAGTTCCTGGGAGCATATCACAGTAGGACGAATCTTCCTTTGAGCAAAGGTGATCTTTATCACCCCAGCAGAGTTGCGTCTTCATCTTCCTCCGTCTTCGAGACAGCGACTTCAGGATCTTCTAGAGAACCAGTTCTCGAAAGATTTTCATATATAGAGTGTGTGAACAAATTCGTTTGCAGAATCACTTTATTCACTTACATTCTACCGTCTAAAATCTGTTTCGGAAACTTTACTCATGCACACCATTATATTTCTTCTATTCACATGCTACCGGAGAGTCACGACAACAAATCAAAGGAGAGGACAATTATCGCAGTAGGACTGGAACAAGGACAGGAAATATTAGGACCTGAAGATGCAACTTGGAGTGGTGATCAGAGATGATGCATGGAACCCGAAGCTCTTGGCAGTTATTGTTGATGACTATTTTGTTAGTTTGCTTCTCGTCTAAGCATCGTATAGTACGTAACTTGTTTTTAGTAAAAGAACACGTTTCAAACTTTAAGAAATATCGGTTCTACTGGCAAAGCAGACCTTCACTTTTTTCACGCTACATAATTATTCTTGAAGAACTCTGAATAACCCATCATCACATATATACGTACGTAACCAACTTACTAGGAGTAAATAATATATGTAGGAAAAGTAATGAACCATAAAGAAACAAAATAAACGAAATACAAGGTATAATGATTCATAAGTGAGAGAGTTTTGTTATTCTCAGGACTTAATTTTCGACAGAAAACAGAGAATCGAAACAGTTGTTAAGATAGCAACAACGTTTCGTAGCAACACTTCACAGAATGTGCACTACAGAGATCCTTAGAGAATTTTGGGTAACAAAAATCTGAAAAGATTTCGTTACAACAACAAACGAATGTAAAACTTCTTTTAAAAAAGTACAAATCGAGTTGCTAGGAGCAACAGCGACGAAAGCCCACAAGAGATTTCTGATTAGATCAGAGAAGAAGAGAAAGAAAGAAGAAAGAGAAAGACAGCTAGCTTTGCTAGGGTGATAAGATCACCGTAGCTCAAAGCAAGATTCGCCTATATACGATCCGCTTCTAGGAACCAGCAAGTTCTAGAAAACTTCTGGAATGCTCGTCAGTCAATATTTGGGACTTGAACGGACTTCCTGGACTTTACGGACTTCTTTAACTCTCTTCTTGGTGCATCTTAGAAAGGAGTCCAGGGGGCTCTATTTATAGAGTGGAGTGAGACTTCACCATCTCTCTTATCCGATGTGGGACTAAAATATCAATACTCTAAAATAGAGATTGATGTTTTACATCATCCCACAATCAACATAGTCGAGTGCTAGTCCACGCCTACCCCCTGAACACCCGTCCGTGCATGCACGAGTCATCCTGGAGTCCCAGTCCGAGTCCGATCAACAAAAATCAACTTGCATCTTTGTTAGAATTAATCATTTTTCCTTCTAGAAAAATACTCCCACATGGCACACACTTGTGCCCCACCATACCTCATGTGCACACCTCAACACAAGCAATACATTATATTGAGATACTCATCATTTGGTGTAGTCGATGTGGGACTATCTTTTCTAGTCTAAAGGCAAAAATACCAGTAATCTCCCACATATCTCAATATATGGGTTGAGCGTTCCCCACAGTGACTGTCCATCATGCATTAGGAGAGATGTCACTACGACTTGAATCTTACTACATAGGTTAAATAACAACATGATACAAGAATGGACTAAGCCTTGAATTCGACACCATAACTACAATTCTTCCTACTCACATAATGATATCAACTGTGCTTCTGGCTGCACATTAAAGGTCTTGTGCCAGCCTAGTTTCGGTGTATTTATATTGGGTGTCTACAAAAGTTTCCTCAAGAGATGACCTACATCTCTATCCATACACTCTAGATGAGTTCTTTTAAAGAGTCTTGGCATAAAGCTTTTTGCTTTCTTGCGGTGCTATGTCGCTATGACATGGTCCAAAGCCGAGGCAATACCTCATGTGGTGTCATACCACCTGTAGCATGAGGCCCAACCTCTTTGTAGTGCCAAACTACCCAGCATGAATCCTTTCGCCTCCTTACGGTGTTACATCGTCGTGACATGGATTGCAAAGTCGAGGTACTGCCTCATATGGTGTCACACCACTATAACATGAGGCTCATCCTATTTGTAGTGCTGCCTACCACTCTTCATTCTACAGCATTAGGCCCACTTGCCTATGTGTGGTGCTATGCCGCTGTGACTTGGCCCGAAGTCGAGACTTTACCTTCACTAGGTACCTCATATGGTGTCACCCCACTGTAGCATGGAATACTACGCTCCTTTGTAGTGCTGTGCTACCCGTGCTTCCTGTAAAGCACGTCTGACATTCCAAATGCCCGAGAACTCATTAAGGCTTACAAGCTATCCTCTCACAGGACTTTGTTCTCTACAATGAACAAACAGTAGACAACAGTGGTTCTGGGTTCACAATCCCGCAAGGTCCGAAATGATTGCCTACTCACAATAGTCCTGGGTCTGAAACCCCACAATATCCCAAGGGATTGCCCACTAACAGTGGTTCTGGGTATGTGACCGTACAATATCCAAGGACTGTCCATTAACAGTGGTTCTAGGTCCGTGACCCCACAGTATACCAAAGCATTCCCTACTGCACCTGATATTCTTCTAGTCAATGGTCCTCCCTTGAACCAAAAGCTAGATGCCTAGTAGATTTCTCTTTGAAATAATAGCATAAAACTTTATGGTAGGATTGCAGAGACACAATATCAGAACGTCTTCAAGCCCAATTTTTTTGCTAAGTCCTCAACCAGCTGACGCTCGAGACCTTTGGTGATCGGATCCGCCAGATTCTCCTGGCTCCGAACATCCACCACGGCAATGACTTCTTTTTTAATAAGATCATTGACTGACCTGTGCCTTAATCGCACAATCCTCTTCTTACTATTGAAGAGGTCATTTGATGCCACCACTGCATTTGCCTAGTTGTCGCAGTAAATTGGTACTGCCAAAATCTGCGTACCAACCATAGAAAGATCATACATGAGCTCTCGAAGCCATTCTGCTTCATCTGCTGCAGCTACTAGTGCATAAAACTCAGATTCTATAGACGAGTGTGAGAGCATAGAATGCTTCTTCGATTTCTACGATATAGCAGCTCTACCCATTTAGAATATGTATCCTCATGTGGACCTTTCACTCTCTACTTTTGAACACCAGCTTACATCACTGAAGTCTTCTACTACTGTTGGATCTTTGCAGTAGTGCATACTTCTGAGTCCTTTTGAGGTATCTCATAACCCTCTTCACAGCTTTTCAGTGCTCCACACCTGTATTGCTCGTAAACCGACTCAGCATCCTCACGGCAAAAGCTATGTCAGGCCTTGTGGAAGTAGTCACATACATCAAACTCCTGATGACGCGTGAGTACTCCAACTGTCTGACACTTTCCTTTGGATTCGGCTTCAGCTTCTTGTCACATCTATACGGCGTATCTATCCCTGGAAGATCCCGATACCCATAGCGTGTGAGCATCTTCTCAATGTAATGAGACTGTGACAATGCCACTTCAGTTTCTATCCAGATGATCTTTATATCCCTAGGATAACATCAGCTTCCCCTAAGTCCTTCATGCTGAACTTAGACGAGAGAAAATCCTTTGTCTCAGTGACACTTGCTAGATCTGTACCCAAGATCAGCATGTCATCCACGTACAGACAAACGAAAACTCCTCTTCCGTCAGCGAACTTTGTGTATACAGATTTGTCCGTCTCGCTGAGCCTGTAGCCGTTTGATCTTATAACTTTATCAAACTTCTCATGTCACATCTTGGGAGCTTGCTTCAGACCATACAAAGATTTTACCAACTTACAGACTTTGTCTTCGAAGCCCTTGACGACGAATCCTTCTGGTTGTAGCATGTAAATCTCTTCAGTCAACTCACCATTCAGGAAAGAAGTTTTAACATCCATCTAATAAATAACTAGCTTGTGAATTGCACTTAGAGCAATCAATAACCTGATCATCGTCGTCATCCGTGCTACTGGAGCATAAGTGTCAAATTAATCAACTGTTCTATCGAATTTCATCTTCTTCTTGAACTTCCATTTACATTCGATTGGTTTTGCTCATTCAAGCAGATCGACCGGACCCACGTATTATTGGAGGTTATCGAGTCATACTCATCATTAATAGCCTTATTTCAGAGGACAACGCCTCTGGTCTTCATAGCCTCATCATAGGTAAGCAGATCTGCTTCACATGATAGGTGACAAAATCTTCTCCGAAGTCCTTTTGTCTCCTCATTTGCTTAGATACAGGTTCTATGAGTTCTGGTTCAATAGTTGTTCTTGCAACAACAACTTCTTGGACTATATCGCTATAAGGAGCTTTAGCCTCCTGTGCACTCACACTGTTCTCCGAAATATTCGCAAAAATAATGTTCTTGTGCCTTGCAAATTTATCTTCAAAGAATTGCGCATCGCGAGATTCAATGATATGATTAGATTCAATATCAAGGAACCTCCGAGCATCACTCTTAATGGCATAACCCAGGAAGGTTATCTTCGTAGTCCTTGTACCTAGCTTCTGAATCTTCAAATCCGGAAGCTTCACATACGTCAGACACCCCCACACTCGAATAACATTTAAGTTGGGTCTGACCTTGAACCATAGTTCATGAGGAGTGACATCGAAAGTTGCATACAGTACTCTATACAGAATGAAAGTAGTAGTAAGCACTGCTTCGCCCCAAAAGTAATTTGGAAGACCCACAATCATCAGCATTGAGTTCATCATCTCTGTTAACGTTCTGTTCTTCCTTTCTGCAACACCATAATTGAGGGGAGTACGGAGCAGTCATTTCATTAACAATTCTATGTTCTCTGCAGAACGATACGAGTTCATGAGACCTATACTCTAAATCTCGATCACTTCTAAGTAGTTGTAGATTGGTTTAACGTTCAGCTTCAGCCCGGAAGTCTCTGAACTACTCGAATGCTACATCCTTCTACTTGAGAAGTTATGGGAACGTGCAATTCGAGAAACACTTCGAACCGGCCTCTGTGGAGAATTGATAAAAGTCACAGATATCTGAGTGTACTAACTCCAGATGATCAGTACTTTAGTTCAATCGTCTGAGCAGCTTCTCGACAGTCTTGTATCTGTATAGACCTTAAATCTCTCCACCTCCTTACTCCCACATTCTGAAGATAAGGTCCCGGTATGACAGCTTGAGTCTGCTTCTATCATAGAACAACTCTCAGTCCATTCAATGAAGTAACTTTATCGCCATCAGCAGAAGTTCGAATATCCCTTCAGCACCAAACATCTTTTCGAAACATGTTCCTTGCCAAGAAATTACCATCTGGCTAGTACGAATGTCCATCTTTCAAGTCTGTATCAAATAACAGACTTTCTGAGATCAGATCTTCGAAAATCTTTGGTACATATAACACGCATTCCAGTGTCCTTGTAGGTGGTTCATAACCACTATCTCGATCTTCAGATATTCTGCTAGGTGCATGTTCGCCATCGAAACCTTCGACATAACATGGCTCGTCCTTGGTGAATAGCTCCTTCAAGAGCATACATGGTTAGATGCACTAGTGTCAGACCACTAGTCAGCTACCACGCTAGATAATTCAACCTGTGCAATAATAGCAACCAAGTTAAGTAATCAAAATAACCAAGTTTAGTCATACCTGCTATTTTGGTTTGGGCTTGGCCCTACAATCCTTCTTGAAATGACCCTTCTTGCCACAGTTGAAGCAAGCACTATCGCCCTTAGGTCTTTGACTTGAATTGAGCTGACTTCACCTACAGCTGGTGAGAGTCCTTAGCTCGTCTTCAACTTAAATCCAGTACAAGAGGCGTTCAAGATCCACCTCCATCTTCTTGCGGTACAAGTCCGCAATAAAATTGCTCCACCTAGGTGGGAGCTTGGCGACAATGCCCCCGAGGACAAATGCATCGACAAAGGTATGCCGTCATCCTCAAGTTTCTGATGTAACTTGAGAAACTCTTTAACTTGAGGCAACATCGTCTTGTCGTCCTCAAATCGCATCTTTCAGACCTTTTCGGTCACGTGGATCTTATTCCTATTCTCATCTGCCTTGTAGAGATTCTCTATAGACTTCCAGACGTCCTTAACATGGATCGTCTTGCTGTATTACTCTGCCAGAGAGTCTTCCATAGAGTTTAAGATAAGCAACTTACAAAGGTTGTTATCTCTCCTCCACTTGGATTGCAGAGCAGTGGCCTCAGTGACCCTTCGAGCATTTTTACCTTCTGGACTTAAAGGCTCAGGATCTGTCAACACGTAGTCAACGCTCACGAGTTGAAGATTAAGGCTGACATTTCTCTTCTAGACGTTGTAATGCTCCCCGTCAAACTTCTCAAATTTGTTAAAACTTGTGTCGAGAAGGTCTGCACGGTTGTTCTCCATTGGATAAAAATCTTGCTTTGAGATTGTTATTCCCGAGACTTAATTTTTGATGTAAAACAGAGAATCAAAACAGTTGTTAAAATAGCAACAACGTTTCGTAGCAACACTTCAAAGAAGGTGCACTACAGCGATCCTTAGAGGATTATGGGTAACGAAAATCTAAAAAAATTTCGTTACAACAGCAAACGAATGTAGAACTTCTTTTATGAAGGTCGATTTGTTAGCAGCAGCAGCGACGAAAGTCCACAAGAGGTTTCTTATTCGATCAGAGAAGAAGAGAAAGAAAGAAGAAAGAAGGCAGCTTTGCTGGGGTGATTAGATCACCGTTGCTCAAAGCAAGATTCGCCTATATACGATCCGTTTCCAGGAACCAGTAAGTTCTAGAAAACTTCTGGAACGCTCGTCAGTCAATATTTGAGACTTGAACGGACTTTCTAGACTTTACGGACTCCTTTAACTCTCTTCTTGGGGCATCTTAGAAAGGAGGTCAGGGGGCTCTATTTATAGAGTGGAGTGAGACTTCACCATCTCTCTTATCCGATGTGGGACTAAAATACCAATACTCTAAAATAGAGTTTGATGTTTTACATCATCCCACAATCGACATAGTCGAGTGCTAGTCCATGTCTACCCCCCGAACACCCGTCCGTGCATGCACGAGGCATCCTGGAGTCCGAGTCCGATCAATAAAAATCAACTTGCATCTTTGTTAGAATTAATTATTTTTCCTTTTAGTAAAATACTCCCACATGGCACACACTTGTGCCCCACCAAACCTCATGTACACACCTCAACACAAGCAATGCATTATATTGAGATACACATCATTTGGTGTAGCCGATGTGTGATTATCTTTCCTAGTCTAAAGGCAAAAACACCAACAAGTTTCACTCAATTATTATCCAAGAACAACCCATGAATTAGTAAGAGTAAATAATATATGTAGGAAAACTTATGAACCATAAAGAAACAAAGATTAACAAAATGCAAGATATATTGATTCATAAGTGAGAGAGTTTCACTCAATTATTATTCAAGCCATCTGCACATACATAAGTACGTACCCACCAAATTAGATTAAATAATATATGTAGGAAGAGTTATGAACCATAAAGAAACAAAGATTAACAAAATGCAAAGTATATTGATTAATATGTGAGGGTTTCTGTCTGTGTGCAAAAATAACAAAACACAACTCGGATAGATAACAAGAAGAAATTAGTATGGCAGTGAATGATCTAGTACTAATTAGCTTAGACTCCAACAACATTTTAATTGAAGCCTTGGATGATCGATAATGATATTGAAGCATAAATTAAAGGTATATAACACAACTAGGATAGATAACAAGAAGAAATTAATATGGTAGAGCAAATGCCTCCATCCAAAATATCGAAACTAGTATATATCCCAAAAAAATATTTTAAACTAGCAAATGCATGATCGATAATGATATACGTATCCTCCACTATTTAACCAAAATTTTGGTTGATTTAAAAGGAGAGTGGACATTTGCTAGTTTTTTAAAATAGTGAAAGTATATGTTAGTTTCTATAGTTTGAATTAAGACATTTGCTAAAATATTCTGACACCACAAACATTTTTATGACCAGCTGCTTTACTACTAGACTAGCATACCTAGCGCTCTCCATGCAATATTTGTAGCTTTAGCTTGGTTGGTCGGCGGATGGAAGTTGGGACCATGCGAGAGCCTGACATGAGAAGTGGAGAGCGAAACGGAGCCTCGGATTGACTTGCCGACCCATGGCTGCGCCGATGCCTCTCGAGGCACCGCTCGTCTGTCAATGCCGGCAAGTCATCCTTGGCTTCGCTCCCCTCTCTGCCCCTTCAGGTCAGGGCTTGCCATGAACAAGACAACCCTTCACATTACATATTCCACTCCTTCCTTACTATCTTCTTCATTTCTTTTTTCCTGATGTTCCGTATATGTAGATTTATACTAAGGAAAGGGGCCCATCCTTCCTAGTGCATCCAGAGGCTTCCTATTTTTGGAAGGTTACTTTTGCCAAATTTTGGTGGGTAGTTTGGCGTCCACGTAAAAAGTTCATTGGTGGAGGGAGTAATATATAGTAGTGTTTGTTAGTTTGTTGTGGCTGTGCAATCTTGATTGGAGTCTGGTAGGATTTTGTGGAAGCCCATGCTGTGGACATGATCCGAGGGTTTGGGCATATTGACTTGGTATGGTGCCATCCCTTGGTAAAGGCTTGATTTATTATGAATTTTTTTCCTGATCTTCTTCTTTTTTATTCGGTGGAGGACTGCGTAAGGTTCATGGAACTAGTGTGACTAGTCTCATTGGTTCATGGAACCATTGGAGGTTATCTGTATTTTCAAGTCATATTATCTTACAAAAAGCTACGACTAAAATCTGGTCAGCAGCATATGCGGATTAAATCTCGTTAGTAGTGAAAGGAGGCAGGGATGAATTTACTGGGCAAAACAGTATAGAAAATGCTAAGTCTACAACTAAATGTTTACAAGCTCTCTCTTCCACCCCTTACACATAGGTCCTATCGGATACCACCTCTCCTCTCATCCTCCCGCTACATGACCTCCATCCGACCCCACCACTTTCCCCCGCCCTCAATATCGAAACCCGACACGTGACGGTTGTAGAAAAATTGTAAGCATTTGATTATAGGCATAACAAAACTCAAACAGGATTTTGTGTTAGTCCCGGGGGCTTGATCGAAGATGAAAACTAATGCAATCGAGATCTGAGATGTCACACAAAACTTTGTGATGATCAAACTCAAGATCTACGAATAAAACTAAAAAGCCAAATTACAATATGAAGGAGAAAAATAGCAAAGAGAAGATCTCTTGTTCTTCCTTGCAAACGTGTTGCAATTGGGACAGAACAAGTTACAATAATCTAGAGAGATGAGAAGAAGAACAATGCTGGGGTGTCAAAACACCGTTGCTCAAAGCAAGATTCGCCCCACACGATCTGCTTCCAGAAACCAGCAAGTTTGAAGAACTTGTGGAACGCTCGATGTCACCTCTGTTCTGACTCCTCGGATGGACTTGCAATGGCGGCAGCAACTCCCCCTCTTTCTCTCTTTTCTGACTTGTATTTTTCGTGGTAGTCACAAAGGAGGCCAGAAGAGAGTATTTATAGAGAGAGGGTGGAAACCCTAACCGCCTCTTCAGTTATGGAAAGATTGAATCAAATCCCAAAAGATAGCAACGAGATTTAATTCAAATTCCACGAAATTAATTCAAATCCCACGAAATTAATTCAAATCCCACAAAGATAGGATCTGAATAAATTCAAATCCCACAAAGATAGGATCTGATTTAATCCGCATATGAGCCGCATAAAGACCGCATGACTGCTGACGTGCTAAGTGCAAAGTGCGCCAACAAAACGCCACATTACGCCTCATGAGCCCATGAGCCCGAGTCCGAGTCCGAGTCGCTAAGCCCCGTTGGGGCTTAGCTCCAAGTGGAATTTAATCCAAGAGAATGACAAAAGCATTAATGCTTAATCCTTGGAGCCTTATACTTACCTCCTTGTAAAATCACCCACATGGTTCCCTCCTTAGGGTCACCACCCCATGTGCATCTCTTAACAATACACCCAAGTATATATGTTGAGATAACTCATGGTGCATTTCCGATGTGGGACTAAAATTCACAAGGCATGTTGAGAGCAAGCTCTCTCCATGTAAAGAAAGCACCAACAATCCCCCACATATCACAATATATATATGTGTCCAGGGTTGAGCGTTCCCCACAGTAACTGTCCATTTTGCATTAGGATAGATGTCGCTGACGACTTGAATCTTTCCGTATGGGTTAAATAACAATGTGATACAAGAATGGACTACGCCTTGAATTCTGCACCACAATTGTAATTCTTCCCACTCACAAAGTGTAGTTACGTGTGCTTCTGGCTGCACATTAAAGGCCCTGTGCCAGCCTGGTTTCAGTGTATAATTTTGGGCGTCTACAAGTTTACCCTCAAGAGACGGCCTGATATCTTTTTCCATACACTATAGGTGAGTTCTTTATTAAAGAGATATGGCATGAAGCCTTGCGCTTCCTTGCGGTGCTACGCCGCTATGACATGGCCTGAAGCCGAGGCATTACCCCTACCTGGGAACCTCATCGTAGTGTCATACTACTGTAGCATGAGGTCACAAGCCTCTTTGTAGTGCCAAACTACCCAGCATGAAGCCTGAGGCTTCCTTGCGGTGTTACGCCACAACGACATGGCTTGCAATGCCGAGGCTTTACCCCTGCCTGGGTACCTCATCGTGGTGTCGTGCCACTGTAACATGGGGCCATCCTCCCCTTTGTAGTGCTGTCTACAACTCTTTAATTACGTCATACAGCATTAGGCTACCTGCCTATTTGCGGTGCTACGCCGCTGTGACTTGGCTTGCAAAGCCGAGGCATTACCCCTACCTGGGAACCTCATGGTGGAGTTACCCCACTGTAGCATGGAGTTTCACTCCTTGTAGTGCTGCTCTACCGTGCTTCCTGTAAAGCACACCAGACATTCACTCTGCCTGAGAACTCATTAAGGCGTTTAAGCCAACCTTCCACAGGATCAGTTTTTTCGCAGAAAAAATACATAGTAGACAACAGTGGTTATGGGTCCGTATCCCTTCCATGTTCCATAGAACAAGTACCCACCGTTACCTGATAGTTTCCCAGTCAGTGATCCTCCTTTGAACCAAAAGTTAGATGCCTAGTAGATTTCTCTTTGAACTAATAGCATAAAACTTTATGGTAGGATTGCAAAGACACACTATCAGAATGCCTTCAAGCCCATTTTACAAGCTGTGTCATCGACCAACTGGCGCTTGAGGCCCTTTGTGAACGGATCTGCCAGGTTCTCCTGACTCCGAACATCAACCTCTGCAATTACACCTCTTTTGATAAGATCGTGTACTGCCCTGTGCTTCAACCGCACAGTCCTCTTCTTCCCGTTGAAGAGGTCATTTGATGCCACCGTCGCAGTCGCCTGGTTGTCACAGTATATCGGTATCACCGGTATCTGAGCCCCAACCACTGGAAGATCATACATGAGCTCCCGAAGCCACTCTGCTTTATCTGCTGCAGTTTCAAGTGCATAGAATTCAGATTCCATGGAGGAACGAGAGAGTATAGTCTGCTTCTTCGACTTCCACGATATAGCAGCTCCATCCAAGAAAAAGACATATCCACTTGTGGATCTCTCGCTTTCCACCTCTGAACACCAGCTAGCATCACTGAAGCCTTCTACTACTGTCGGATACCCGTTGTAGTGCAGTGCATATGTCTGAGTTTTCTTGAGATATCTTATCACCCGCTTCACAGCTTTCCAGTGCTCAACCCCTGGGTTGCTTGTGAACCGACTCAGCATTCCCACGGCGAAAGCTATGTCAGGCCTTGTGGCAGTGGTTGCGTACATCAAACTTCCGATAACGCTAGAATACTCCAGCTGCCTGACGCTTTCCCTTGAATTTGGCTTCAGCTTCTGATCACACCTGTAGGGCGTATCGATCCCTGGAAGATCCTTATACCCATAGCATGTGAGCATCTTCTCAATGAAGTGAGATTGTGACAGCGCTACTCCAGTGTCTGTCCGGATGATCTTTATGTCCAAGATGACATCTGCATCCCCCAAGTCCTTCATACTGAACTTGGTTGAGAGGAACTTCTTTGTCTCTGTGACACAGCCTATATCCGTACCTAGGATTAGCATGTCGTCCACGTACAGACAAACGATGACACCTCTTCCATCAGCGAACTTTGTGTAAACACATTTGTCTGTCTCGCTGACTCTGTAGCCGTTTGACCTAATAACTTTGTCAAACTTCTCATGCCACATCTTGGGAGCTTGCTTCAAACCATACAATGATTTCACCAACTTGCAGACTTTGTCTTCAAGACCTTTGACGACAAATCCATCTGGCTGTTGCATGTAAATCTCTTCGGTCAGCTCCACATTCAGGAATGCTGTCTTTACGTCCATCTGATGTATCACCAACTTATGTATAGCTGCAAGAGCGATTAACATCCTGATGGTGGTCATCCGGGCTACTGGAGCGTATGTGTCAAAGTAGTCTATCCCCTGTTTCTGAGAAAATCCTTTGGCTACCAGCCTGGCCTTGAACTTGTCAATAGTTCCATCTGCCTTCATCTTCTTCTTGAAGATCCATTTACATCCGATGGGCTTTTCTTCTTCAGGTAGATCTACCAATACCCATGTGTTATTGGAGGTGATAGAGTCAAACTCGTCATTCACTGCCTCCTTCCAGAAGATAGCATCTCTGGTCTTCATCGCCTCATCATCGGTAAGCGGATCTGCTTCCACATGATAGGTGACAAAGTCATCTCCGAAGTCTTTCGGTCTCCTTGCTCGCTTAGTTGACGGCTCTGCGAGTTCTGGTACAAGAGTTGTTTCATCAACAACAGCTTCTTCTTGGACTACTGGCTCATATGAGATTTCAGTCTCATTTGCGCCTACATCATTTTTCGGAATGTCCGAAAGAATAATGTTTTTGTCTTTTGCAAACATGTCTTCAAAGTATTCAGCATCGCGAGATTCGATAATATGATTTGACTCAATATCAAGAAATCTCCGAGCATCACTCTTCTCGGCATACCCCAAGAAGATCGCCTTCGTAGTCCTTGTCCCTAGCTTCTGAATCTTCAGATCTGGGAGTTTCACATACGCCAGACACCCCCACACTCGAATGACATTCAAGTTTGGTCTGACTTTGAACCAGAGTTCATGAGGAGTTACGTCCGAAGTTGCATATGGTACTTTATTCAGAATGAAAGTGGCCGTTAATGCAGCTTCTCCCCAGTAGCATTTTGGAAGACCTGCAGTGAGCAGCATAGAATTCATCATTTCTGTTAATGTTCGGTTCTTCCTCTCTGCTACTCCGTTGGATTGAGGAGAATATGGAGCAGTAGTCTCGCATATGATTCCATGTTCTTTGCAGAACGATGCGAATTCATGAGACCTGTACTCCCCACCTCGATCACTTCTCAACCTCTTGAGTTGTTGTCCAGTCTGCCGTTCAGCTTCGGCCCTGAACTCTCTGAACTTCTCGAAAGCTTCGTCTTTGGACTTGAGCAAGTAGACGAACGCGTATTTTGAGAAGTCGTCGATGAAGGTTATGAAATACTTCATCCCGGCCTTCGTGGAGAAATGTTTGAAGTCACAGATATCGGAGTGCACTAACTCCAGAAGATCTGTGCTTCGATTGACCCGATGAAAGGGTTTCCTAGTGATCTTCGTCTGAGCACACATTTCACATTTCTCCACCTTACCCCCACATTTGGAGATAAGTCCTAGACTAGACATTTTGTTGATTCTTTTACAATGAACATGTCCTAGTCTATTATGCCACAACTCAAGAGAATAATCAGAAAATGCAACTGCATTAATGTCTTCAAACTGGTTAACAAGCTGAATTTTAAACATGCCTTCGGATTGATAAGCCTTTCCGAAGTATGTTCCTTTCTTGGACATCACCATCTGACCAGCATTGATGTCCATCCTCAAGCCTGCATTGCAGAGCAGGCTCCCAGAGATCAGGTTCTTGGCAATCGCAGGAACATGCTTCACGCCTTGAAGCGACAGAGTGTTCCCTGAAGTGAGTTTCAGCTCCACAGTCCCAATCCCCAGAACTTCAGCTTGGGCCTGGTTCGCCATGACAACCTTCTCAGATATCGGCTGGTACGTGACAAACCATTCCTTGTCAGAACAGACATGGCAAGTCGCACCAGTGTCTATCCACCAGTCAGAGTCAACCCCCACAGTTGTGACCTGTCTGATCATAGCAACAATGTTAGAAACCAATAAAACCTTATTAGGCTCACCTTTCTCTGATTGTTTAGGCTTAGATCTGCATTCACTCTTGTAGTGGCCTTTCTTGCCACAATTGTAACAAGTCACGTGGGACTTAGTCTTCTGCTGCTTGAATGAAGGGCCCTTCACTTTCAGATTAGTGAAGTCCTTCTTCTTGGGATGAGAAGCCGCCTGCTTCCCCTTGGGATCCCTCGTCTGCACCAGATTGGCTTTAGCCAACTGTTTGGACAGAGTGTCCACCTTCTGTTGAGAACGTATCTCGTCCTCAACATGGATCTCTTGAAGTAGATCTCCCAAGCTAATGTCCAGCTTCTTTCTGTGCATCCTTCCATAGAAGGTACTCCATCCAGCAGGAAGTTTTGCGACGATCCCTCCGACGACAAACTTGTCGGGAAGGGGCATCTCTTCGTCTTCCAGTTTCTGACGCAGCTTCAGAAATTCTTTTACCTGTGGTAACATGGACTTTTCGTCCTCAAAGAGCAATTTGTGATATTTTTCAACCACAAACATTTTGCTCCTGTTCTTGTCTTCTTCATACAAATTTTCCACAGACTCCCATATGTCTCTGGCAAGTTCCTTCTTTGAGTAGGATTCTGCCAGGGAGTCCTCCATAGCATTCAGGATGAGAAGTCTGTAGATGCTATTTTCCCTTCTCCACTTGGCCTGGAGTTTGGTAGCCGCGTTGATGGCGACAGTAGATCCAGTGTCTGGAACAGAGGGTTCTTCCTCCAACAGAACATGATCAACGTCTTTCAGTTGAAGAGTTAGGTACACCTTTCTCTTCCAGACTTGATAGTGCTCTCCATCGAACTTTTCCAACTTGCAGAAGTCCGATTGGAGGAGCGAAGCATTAATGTTTTCCATCTATACGGATCTTGCTTTGAGATTGTTAGTCCTGGGGGCTTGATCGAAGATGAAAACTAATGCAATCGAGATCTAAGATGTCACACAAAACTTTGTGATGATCAAACTCAAGATCTACGAATAAAACTAAAAGCCAAATTACAATATAAAGGAGAAAAATAGCAAAGAGAAGATCTCTTGTTCTTCCTTGCAAACGTGTTGCAATTGGGACAGAACAAGTTACAATAATCTAGAGAGATGAGAAGAAGAACAATGCTGGGGTGTCAAAACACCGTTGCTCAAAGCAAGATTCGCCCCACACGATCTGCTTCCAGGAACCAGCAAGTTTGAAGAACTTGTGGAACGCTCGATGTCACCTCTGTTCTGACTCCTCGGATGGACTTGCAATGGCGGCAGCAACTCCCTCTCTTTCTCTCTTTTCTGACTTGTATTTTTCGTGGTAGTCACAAAGGAGGCCAGAAGAGAGTATTCATAGAGAGAGGGTGGAAACCCTAACCGCCTCTTCAGTTATGGAAAGATTGAATCAAATCCCAAAAGATAGCAACGAGATTTAATTCAAATCCTACGAAATTAATTTAAATTCCACGAAATTAATTCAAATCCCACAAAGATAGGATCTGAATAAATTTAAATCCCACAAAGATAGGATCTGATTTAATTACATTAATTCAGCCTTTCCATAACTGATTTGTAATCTGCACAGTACAAAACGCCACATTATGCCTCATGAGCCCATGAGCCTGAGTCCGAGTCCGAGTCCGAGTCGCTAAGCCCCGTTGGGGCTTAGCTCCAAGTGGAATTTAATCCAAGAGAATGACAAAAGCATTAATGCTTAATCCTTGGAGCCTTATACTTACCTCCTTGTAAAATCACCCACATGGTTCCCTCCTTAGGGTCACCACCCTATGTGCATCTCTTAACAATACACCCAAGTATATATGTTGAGATAACTCATGGTGCATTTCCGATGTGGGACTAAAATTCACAAGGCATGTTGAGAGCAAGCTCTCTCCATGTAAAGAAAGCACCAACATTTTGGACTTCCTCTCTCATCTCATACCACATCCTACCCACTGATATGTCCCATCAACAATTGTCCTCTGATTGTAACAACGTATCATTTCGTGTAACAAATATGTTAGTTATTATGAAAGGTCATCTATTTATCACTATTTTAATGTATTGTTTGTTTGGTTTTCATTTATTTTAATCTCTTCAAGTCCTCGAAACATGGCAATGGAATTGGGATGACATGAGATGATGGCATAGGTGAGACCCAAGTCCATAAAAGTTGTTTCTAAACAGTTCCAAGTTGAAGAAGGGGCTGAACCAGTTGAGACCGATACACTCTATAGGCGAAATTACGTGATGGGTGTTAGTGCCGGGGCACAATTTTCGATGGAAAGCTGAGAAAATGAAACAATTGTAAAAACAATATTTCAAATCAAGCCTTCAAGGAAGGTGATTCAGAATTACGAGAATCTAAAAAGATTTCGTAATCAACAGCAATCGATCGTAGTACTTCTAAAAAGAAGTTACAATCAGAATTACTGGCAGCAATGAAGAAGGTGACTGGTGAAAGATGGAAGATGGCTTGCTGGGGTGAATGATCACCGTTGCTCAAAGCTTTATTCGCCCTACACGAACAGCTTCCAGGAACCAGCAAGTTCGTCGGAGAACTTGGAACACTCCTGCTTTTCTGACTCCTCGGACGGACACGAACTCCCGTGCAAAAGCAACGCTGGTGCGGCGCCTTTTCTCTCTCTCTCGAAGGATACTGGAAGATCAGAACTGTGTTAAAGAACACTTCTGAATACTCTGTTTACTTGTGCTAAAAAAACACTCGTAAACTTTCTGTGGTGACTTCTCTTTCTATTCTGTAATGTACTCTGCCTTGAGAGAGAGAGGATGCCTTATATAGGCCCTGCAGCAACTGTTCGGTTGCCACAAAGTTAGGGACGTGGTAACAACCACCCCGAACATGTAGCAACCGTCCAGAACATGCAAACGCACGTTCTGCTGCAAGTTGCGCCAACTGCGCACACCCCACGCTTCTTGCACTCTGCGCGACAGAGCGCGTACTGAACTGCACACACTGCGCACAGAGCGCGCACTGCGCATACGGCACACGCAGCGCAACCAGCGTGCCCGCGCAACCCGAGCAACCCAGCGCAACCCGAGCAACCCGCGCAACTCAGCTCAACCTAGCGCAACCTGAGCACAACCTGGGCGTGCACCTGGATAGCGCAACTGGGCTTGCGCAACTGGGCATGCGCACCTGAGCAGCGCAACTGGGCTTGCGTAACGTGGCAGCGCAAGTGGCTCGCGCAACGAGCGCAACTAAAGCGCACTAAGCGCCTAGCGATGATGCTGACGTGCTAAGTGCAAAGTGCACCAACAAAATGCCATATTACGCCTCATGAGCCCATGAGCCCGAGTCCGAGTTCGAGTCCGAGTTCGAGTCGCTAATCCCCTACGGGGCTTAGCTCCCATGGAAATAAATTTCCCAAGAGCAAAAAGCATGAATGCTTTAATTGTTGATTTTAGCCTTTTTCCCATTAGAAAAATAATCCCACATGACAAACCCATGTGCACCTCCACACCACATGTGCATCTCCAATAATAGCAAAGCTAATATATAGAGATACAACCTCTTTGTTTTTTCCGATGTGGGACTAAAGCTTTCTAAAGGAAAAACCAAAACTTCAACAATCCCCCACATATCTCTATATATATATGGGTATAAGTATTTCCCACAGTAACTGTCCATCATGCATTAGGAGAGATGTCGCTGACGACTTGAATCTTCCCGCATGGATCAAAAATCAAACTATAATACAAGAATGGACTAAGCCTTGAATTCTGCATCATAGCTGAAATTCTTTCCACTCACATAATGTAGTTACATGTGCTTCTGGCTACACATTAAAGGCCCTGTGCCAGCCTTGTTTCAGTGTATAATTTTGGGCGTCTACAAGTTTATCCTCAAGAGACGGCATGATATCTCTTTGTCCATACACTATAGGTGAGTTCATTATAAAGAGACATGGTATGAAGCGCTTTGCGCTTTCCTTGCGGTGCTACGCCGCCATGACATGGCTTAAAGCCGAGGCCTTACCCCGTACCGAGAACCTCATCGTAGTGTTATACTACTGTAGCATGAGGCAACCGCCTCTTTGTAGTGCCAAACTACCCAGCTTGAAGCCTTAGGCTCCCTTGCGGTATTACGTCGCAACGACATAGCTTGCATGGCCGAGACTTTATCCCTAACCGAGTACCTCATCGTGGTGTCGTGCCACTGTAACATGAGGAACTCCTCCTCTTTGTAGTGCTGACTACACCCCTCTTTATTTTTTAACATACAACATTAGGCTAACTGCCTATTTGCGGTGCTACGCCGCTGTGACTTGGCCTGCAAAGCCGAGCCTTTATCCTATTACTGGGCAGCACCCCACATATATGAACCTCATTGTGGAGTCACCCCACTATAGCATGAAGTTTCACTCCTTGTAGTGCTGCTCTACCGTGCCTCCTGTAAAGCACACCAGGCGTTCACTCTGCCTGAGAACTCATCAAGGCAATTAAGCTAACCTTCCCACAGGAACTGTTTTCCGCAGAAAACAACAGTAGACAACAGTGGTTATAGGTCCATAACCTCTCCATGCCCAATAGAACATGTACCCACCGTTCCTGATATTCTTTCGATTAGTAGTCCTCCCTTGAACCAAAAGCTAGATGCCTAGTAGATAAATCTTTGAACTAATAGCATAAAACTTTATGGTAGGAATACAATAATACAATATCAGAATGCCTTCAAGCCCATTTTACAAATGTGTCATCGACCAGCTGGCGCTTGAGGCCCTTGGTGAACGGATCCGCCAGGTTCTCCTGACTCCGAACATCAATAACTGCAATAACACCTCTCTTGATATGTTCGTGTAGTGCCCTGTGCTTCAACCGCACAGTCCTTTTCTTCCCGTTGAAGAGGTCATTTGATGCCACCGCCGCAATCGCCTGGTTGTCGCAGTATATCGGTATCACCGGTATTTGTGCCCCAACCATTGGAAGATCATACATGAGCTCCCGAAACCATTCTGCTTCCTCGGCTGCGGTATCAAGTGCAAAGAACTCAGATTCCATGGATGACCGCGAGAGCATAGTCTGCTTCTTCGACTTCCACGATATAGCAGCTCCACCCATTGTGAAAATGAATCCACCTGTGGACCTCTCGCTCTCCACATCTGAGCACCAGCAGGCATCACTGAAGCCTTCTACTATCGACAGATCTCTACTATAGTACAGTGCATATGTCTGAGTCTTCTTGAGTTATCTCATAACCCATTTCACAGCTTTCCAGTGCTCAGCACCTGGGTTGCTCGTGAAACGACTCAGTATTCCCACGACGAAAGCTATGTCAGGCCTTGTGGCATTAGTAGCATACATAAAACTTTCGATTACGCTTGCATACTCCAGCTGTCTGACGCTTTCTCCTGAATTAGGCTTCAGCTTCAGATCATACCTGTACGGCGTATCGATCCCTAGAAGATCCTGATACCCATAACGAGTGATCATTTTCTCAATATAATGAGACTGTGACAGCGCTAGTCCTGTGTCTGTCCGGATGATCTTGATCCCTAAGATCACGTCAGCTTCCCCCAAGTCCTTCATACTGAACTTGCTTGAGATGAATTTCTTTGTCTTCGTGACACAGCTAATATTCGTACCCAGGATAAGCATGCCGTCCACGTACAGACAAACGATCACACCTTTTCCATCAACGAACTTCGTGTAAACACACTTGTCCGTATCGCTGACCATGTAGCCATTTGACCTTATAACTTTGTCAAATTTCTCATGCCACATCTTGGGAGCTTGTTTAAGACCGTACAGGGATTTTACCAACTTGCAGACTTTGTCTTCAAGACCCCTGATGACAAATCCCTCTGGCTGTTGTATGTAAATCTCTTCGGTCAGCTCGCCATTTAGGAAAGCCGTATTCACATCCATATGATGTATCACCATCTTATGTATTGCTATGAGAGCAATCAACATTCTGATGGTGGTCATCCGGGCTACTGGAGCATACATGTCAAAATAGTCAATCTCCTGCTTCTGAGAAAACTCTTTGGCTACCAACCTAGCCTTGAACTTGTCAATAGTTCCGTCTGCTTTCATCTTCTTCTTGAAGATCCATTTACATCCGATGGGTTTTGCTCCTTCAGGAAGATCAACCAACACCCAAGTGTTATTTGAGGTGATGGAATCAATTTCATTGTCAATCGCCTACTTCCAGAAAACCGCATCTCTGGTCTTCATCGCCTCATCATAGGTAAGCGGATCTGCTTCCACATGATAGGTAACAAAGTCACTTCCGAAGTCCTTCGGCCTCCTCACTCGCTTCGTTGACGGCTCAGCGAGATCTGGTTCAACCGTTGTTTCAACAACAACATCTTCTTGGACCACATCTTCATTGAAGACCTGCGTACCCTCATTGTTCTCTGGAACATCTTAATACAATATCAGAATGCCTTCAAGCCCATTTTACAAGCTGTGTCATCGACCAGCTGGCGCTTGAGGCCCTTGGTGAACGGATCCGCCAGGTTCTCCTGACTCCGAACATCAATAACTGCAATAATACCTCTCTTGATAAGTTCGTGTACTACCATGTGCTTCAACCGTACAGTCCTCTTCTTCCCGTTGAAGAGGTCATTTGATGCCACCGCCGCAGTCGCCTGGTTGTCGCAGTATATCGGTATCGCCGGTATTTGTGCCCCAACCATTAGAAGATCATATATGAGCTCTGGAAGCCATTCTGCTTCCTCGGCTGCGGTATCAAGTACAAAGAACTCAGATTCCATGGATGACCGCGAGAGCATAGTCTGCTTCTTCGACTTTCACGATATAGCAGCTCCACCCATTGTGAAAATAAATCCACCTGTGGACCTCTCGCTCTCCACCTCTGAGCACCAGCTGGCATCACTGAAGCCTTCTACTACCGGGGATCTCTGCTGAAGTACAGTGTATATGTCTGAGTCTTCTTGAGATATCTCATAACCCGTTTCACAGCTTTCCAGTGTTCACACCTGGGTTTCTCGTGAAATGACTCAGCATTCCCACGGCGAAAGCTATGTCAGGCCTTGTGGCATTAGTAGCATACATCAAACTTCTGATTATGCTTGCATACTCCAGCTGCCTGACGCTTTTTCTGAATTAGGCTTCAGCTTCAGATCATACCTATACGGCGTATCGATCCTCGGAAGATCCCGATATCCATAACGAGTGATTATTTTCTCAATATAATGAGACTGTGACAGCGCTAGTCCAGTGTCTGTCCGGATGATCTTGATCCCTAAGATCACATCAGCTTCCCCCAAGTCCTTCATACTGAACTTGCTTGAGATGAATTTCTTTGTCTCCGTGACACAGCTAATATCCGTACCCAGGATAAGCATGTCGTCCACGTACAGACAAACGATCACACCTCTTTCATCAGCGAACTTCGTGTAAACACACTTGTCCGTATCGCTGACCATGTAGCCATTTGAACTTATAACTTTGTCAAATTTCTCATGCCACATCTTGGGAGCTTGTTTAAGACCGTACAAGGATTTCACCAACTTGCAGACTTTGTCTTCAAGACACCTGATGACAAATCCCTCTAGCTGTTGCATGTAAATCTCTTCGGTCAGCTCACCATTTAGGAAAGCCGTATTCACATCCATCTGATATATCACCATCTTATGTATTACTGCGAGAGCAATCAACATTCTGATGGTGGTCATCCGGGCTACTGGAGCATACGTGTCAAAATAGTCAATCCTCTGCTTCTGAGAAAACCCCTTGGCTACCAATCTAGCCTTGAACTTGTCAATAGTTCCGTCTGCTTTCATCTTCTTCTTGAAGATCTATTTGCATCCGATGGGTTTCGCTCCTTCAAGAAGATCAACCAACACCCAAGTGTTATTTGAGGTGATGGAATCAATTTTATGTCAATCGTCTCCTTCCGGAAAACTGCGTCTCTGGTCTTCATCGTCTTATCATAGGTAAGCGGATCTGCTTCCACATGATAGGTGTCAAAGTCACTTCCGAAGTCCTTCGGTCTCCTCACTCGCTTCGTTGACGGCTCAGCGAGATCTGGTTCAACCGTTGTTTCAACAACATCTTCTTGGACCACATCTTCATTGAAGACCTGCACACCCTCATTGTTCTCCGGAACATCCGCAAGAACAATATTCTTGTGCCTTGCAAATTTGTCTTCAAAATATTCTGCATCGCGAGATTCAATGATATGATTTGACTCAATATCAAGAAGTCTCCGAGCATCACTTTTCTCGGTATACTCCAAGAAGATCGTCTTAGTAGTCCTTGTCCCAAGCTTCTGAATCTTCAGATCTGGAAGCTTGACATATGCCAGACACCCCCACACTCGAATGACATTCAAGTTAGGTCTGACCTTGAACCAGAGTTCATGAGGAGTAACGTCTGAAGTTGCATGAGGCACTCTATTTAGAATAAAAGTGGCCGTCAATGCAGCTTCTCCCCAGTAGCATTTAGGAAGACCAGCAGTCAACAACATTGAGTTAATCATTTTTATTAACGTTCTATTCTTCCTCTCTGCTACTCCGTTTGATTGAGGAGAGTACGGAGCCGTAGTCTCATTAATAATTCCATGTTCTTTGCAGAACGATGCAAATTTATGAGACCTGTACTCCCCACCTCGATCACTTTTTATCCTTTTGAGTTGTTGTCCAGTCAGCCGTTCAGCTTCGGCTCTGAACTCCTTGAACTTCTCGAATGCTTCGTCTTTAGCCTTCAGCAAGTAGACGAATGCATACTTTGAGAATTCATCGATGAAGGTTATGAAATACTTCATCCCGGCCTTTGTAGAGAACTGTTTGAAGTCACAGATATTGGAGTGTACCAACTCCAGAAGATCTGTACTTCGATTAACCCGAGGAAAGGGTTTCCTTGTGATCTTTGTTTGAGCACAAACTTCACATTTCTCTACCTTACCCCAACACTTGGAGATAAGTCCTAGACTAGACATTCTGTTTATTCGTTTACAATGAACATGTCCTAGCCTATTATACCATAACTCAAGAGTATAAGCAGAATGAGTGACTTCATTAATCACATTAATTACATTGGACTGATTTACAAGCTGAATTTTGAACATTCCTTCGGTATAAAAAGCTTTCCCAAAATATGTTCCTTTGATAGACATCACCATCTGGCCAGCATTGATGTCCATCCTGAGGCCTGCTTTGTAGAGTAGGCCTCCTGAGATCAGGTTCTTGGCGATAGCAGGTACGTGCTTCACGCCTTGAAGCGTCAGAGACTTCCCCGAATTAAGCTTCAACACCACCGTCCCGATCCCGAGCACTTCAGCTTGTGCCTGGTTCGCCATCATAACCACTTCAAAAGTAGGTGTATAGGTGGTGAACCACTCCTTACTGGAGTAGACATGGCAGGAGGCTCCAGTGTCTACCCACCAGTCAGAGTCAGTCCTTACCGCATCAACCTGTGCAATCATAGCAACAATGTCAGTGATCATAGATACCTTACTAGGCTCTCCTTGCTCTGATTGCTTGGTTTTTGCTTTGCACTCATTCTTAAAGTGGCCCTTCTTGCCACACTTGAAGCAAGGTATTTGAGAATTTGGCTTCTTTTTCTTGATAGAAGTTCCCTTGACTTTTAAATTGTCAGGGTCCTTCTTCTTGCTGTGGGAAGCCGCCTGCTTTTCCCTTGGTTCCTTGGTATGAACCATATTGGCGTTAGCCAATTGCTTAGACAGCGCGTCCACCTTCAGTTGAGCCGGCATCTGGTCCTCAACATAGAATTGTTGTAGAAGATCTTCAAGGGTGATCTCCAGCTTCTTCCTATGCATGTTTGCATAGAACTTGCTCCACCCAGCGGGGAGCTTTGAGACAATCCCTCCAACAACAAACTTGTCGGAGAGGGGCATTGTCTCGTCTTCCAGCTTCTGTCGCAGTTTCAGGAACTCCTTCACCTGCGGTAGCATAGACTTTTTATCCTCAAAGAACCACTTATGATATTTTTCAACCACAAATATTTTACTGCGGTTCTTGTCTTCTTCGTAGATTTTTTCCAGAGACTCCCATATGTCTCTGGCAATTGTCTTCTTACTATAGGATTATGCTAGGAAATCCTCTATAGCATTCAGGATAAGCAGCCTGCACATGCTATTTTCTCTTCTTCACTTGGCCTGAAGTTTAGTAGCCGCAGTGATTGCGGCAGCAGACCCAGTATCTGGAACGGTAGGTTCTTCCTCCAGAAGCACGTGATCTACGTCTTTGAGTTGAAGGGTGAGATATACCTTCCTCTTTCAGACTTGGTATTGTTCTCCATCAAACTTTTCTAACTTACAAAAGTCAGAATTGAAGAGTGAAACATTAACGTTTTCCATCGTAGCAATAAAGCTTTGAGATTGTTAGTGCCGGGGCACAATTTTCGATAAAAAACTGAGAAAATGAAACAATTGTAAAAATAATATTTCAAATCAATCCTTCAAGGAAGGTGATTCAGAATTACGAGAATCTAAAAAGATTTCGTAATCAACAACAATCGATCGTAGTTGTAATGTCCCAAATTCGTGATACGTATTTAGTGTACGTATACGTGTTTTGGACCCATATTTTATTTAGTCATGATTAGTTATCTTGGTTTATTTTGCATTGGCTTGGTTTTATTGGCATTGATAGTTCAATTGATTTTAGTGGTTCATTCGTTTATTTTTGGATTAGTGAGGCTTGGTTTATTTCATGATTCATTTGGTTTAAATTGCTAGAGAAAGGGTTTATTGGCCTTGACTTTGTTCACCTTGGTTTATCTTGGCTTGGTTTATTTTGGGTTGACATGAAGAACCACCACCCTACCATAAATATCAATTTTCCCTCTCTCTCTCCTCATTTATTTTCTTCATCTTCTTCCTCATTACTCTTTCCTCTCCACCATTAACACCCCACCAACCTAGGCAAGTTGTATCTTGCTATCACTTGAGGGCTACATTTTATTTGTCTAATAGCTTTATTAGCTCATTTTAAGCAACGTTAGAACTTGGGTTTTCTCCATTTGGAGCTTAGAATTTTGTAGATCTACGATTGAAGTATTTTCGGATTTTGGTGGTTTTGATCTATAAAACTTGTTCTTTTTCATGTTTTGATTGTTCCATGTGGAAGAGAATTCAATTTTACACAAGTTAGAACCTTGAAAATCCAAATTTGGTTTTGTTTTGGTCAATATATGAAGATTGGAATTTTAGGGTTCTTGAGAGTTTCCTCTCGGCCTGGAGAAGAAGACCCCCTCGGCCTGCGCTCTTTAGCGCAGGGCTGACTTGCGCTCGGCCCCCTGGGCTGAACTGTACAACCACCCTCTCGGCCAGCGCTCCTTAGCTCCTCAGTCAAGTGGGGTTAGGGTTAGCAAGTCCAGGGCTAGGTGTTTGTGTAAAAAGTTTTGCAAAACACAATATTTGAATCCATTGAGACATTTAATCAAACACAATTTCCTAGTCTAGGATACGTGTCCGATACGGACACCAAAACACACCAAAATCCCACCAAACTTTACCCACAGTATGGTTAACCTTATATGAATGCATTTATGAAATAAAAACAGGAATTAGACTAGGTTTGGACATATTTACCTATTGGTGAAATTCCAAGGAAAATCAATGAAAAGAGGGTGTTGTGATCTCGAACTCGACGATGCCCAAGCTCCCAAATTCTAGATTTCTTGCTTCCCTTAGCTCCCTAGATGTTGTAGGGTTCCAATGCAAAAGACTAGAGTCAATTTGGATCACAAATGATCAAGTTATGGGTGTTTGAAGAAAATAGGATTTTCTATGAATTAAATTCATGTAAATTATTCATGAATTAATACAATGGGTTTTATAGAATTGTGGGCTGCCAAGGGGGGGTTTCTTGGCTGCCATGGGGTAGGGGGGGTTGTCCTTGGGTTGCTTACAAGCTAAGGGAAGGACTTTGGTGTAAAGGGTTTAGATATTTTGAGGTTTTTAAGGAAAATATCCTTAAAGTAAATATCATGATATTTATCCTACTTTAACCAATGCAAAATATCTATCCTCAAGCCTCTAGGTTAGTGGCTAACCTCTAGATTAGGGCTAAACTAGGTTAGGGGCTCTCATGACACTTAACAATAATTAAATAATATTAAAATCACATAATTACAATTAATTCCAAATAAATCCTAGAAAATTACCAAAATACCCTTTAGGCTAAAAATCACTAATTTGAGGTTCTAAGCCTATGGCTAAGTTCTCATGGTCATGGCAACTTCTAGGTTAGAGAAAACTAGGGTTTACACTAAGGTTTACTAACAAGGTCACAAAGTCATAAGTCATGACTTAGCATGACTTTAGAAATGGTTTATCTTAACTAAAATCACCAGAAAATCACAACATGACTAAAATACCACTAATAAATAATAAAAATAATAAAATTTTCAAAAATCTCCAATTTTCAGAAACAGGGTGTTACAAGTCTACCCACCTTAGAAGAATTTCGTCCTCGAAATTTAGATGGTCGTACTCCTTCTAGGTCAAACCTCCAATAATCAAGGACGAAGCCACTACCTAGGCAACATACAAGGTCAACAAGCAAAATATGGGTAGTAGACCTATACTGGGTCATGTCCCAAAAATTGGCTGGCAGTTTCAGGTCATAAGGTGTCCTGAATTCAAATCGAAGCCAAAAGTAACTCCATGGGGTAAATTAGGATGAAGTCTTGGGTCAGGAAAATCGTACTAAGAAAATGAAGCACACAATGGTATGCCTGAGTGGGACACTAAGGTCATGGGTGTAGTATGTCATGTCTAGGTTACGTATGTGAAGTCAGTTTTGAGAAAACAACTAGTCTTGTGCTCCAAATTTAAAAGTCACGGTAACGTGTCTACGGTGATCATAATTTAGAGTGGGGAAGGTCTATGGCCTAAATTGAACCAAAATCATGATGAATAGTGGTACGAGGGGGACAGGTTAAATGGACAGTCTGTGGTCTCATCTAGGTGTACTAGTCATTCTAGATCAATACTGTCCTATGGTATCAAAACGTACAAGCAATCTAAGGTGTCCTAATTGGGATGGTAAGGGAACAACAATCATCAAAGCTATAGGCCGTCTACCATCCTATATGAAAATTGGTTATCAACAAGTAAGAAATTATTAAAGTTACCATTCCATAAAAAGAAAATTGAAAATTTAGGTACAACAATCACAAATAGATTTTAGTTTTGACACGATCTAAGTTGATCAATTTCAGGATAAATCGAGACTTGGGCAAGATAGAAAATCAATGAAATCGAGTACGAGCACGAGCATCCAATGATGAAGATCCAGGTCATGATTAAAGTTAATTCAACTGGATACGAATACGAGGTTCATAGGCGATAAAATAATTCCAAGAAGAATTGTCAAGGCTGTTGCGGATAAGATTCTAGGGCAAGTTTAATTATGTCTCCATCTGCGTAGATTAATATATGAAGAAGCGAACCAAAACGCAATAGGTTGATCAGACCATCATGCGCCGGTTCTGATTAGATAATATGTTAGTGGGTGTACACCCAATAAAATATATCATGATCAAGTTCGAAAGGATAAGCTTGTAAAACTTAAGGATAAATTTATAGCAGAAGATATAAGTAAGGGTGGAAATGATGAAAGAAGATACATAGTCCAAAATCCTTAACCAATCGGGTCAAGCTTTCAAGGTAAGGTACAAGGTTAAGTATTTAAGGATTTAAGCATAATACCATCACATGCCAGGTCGAAAGAATTGAGCCAAGGTGGATCTCTAATTGAAATATAAAATGAATTTAGTATCATAGTAGAGGTTATAGTTTAGCCACTTGACCAGAAAATCATATCAAGAAAATAGAGTACAAGGAGATGGGTTTTAGTGGGACATGGAATACCTACATGAAGGTAGGCTAGTCTAGGTCTTACATGTGAAGTTTGTTGGGAGGTAACAGCTAGTATTATACTCTGAATATCTAAGTCATGGTAAAGGACGTCCAATGATCTAGAATAGAAAATGGGAGTTCGAGACGTGACAAATTGATGCAAAATTGAAGAAGATCAATTTAACTCATGGAATAAAATAAATCAGGAGTCCAGTAAATAATTTAGGAACACAGTCCTAGGGATTTATAGGCTACTAGATGAATATAGTTAGGGTTCGACCAATCAAGGTCAAGGTTAGAAGGTCTCAATGAGTCTTTATTTGAGGAAAAGTCGAGTAAGTCAGGTTTGGGTTACAGTCACATAGTTTGGTAGAAAGAGTTTAAGCAAGGTGCAAAATAGAGAGGACAGTTCATTTTAATGAAAGGCAATTAGCAAGAGGATTAGATGGCAAGAAACAAATAAGAGTTTTCTCATAATTGTGATTGAGTACCATAAAAATAAAAGATATTAATCTAACACTAAGAAATTAAAATCAACAACTACAAAAATTTCAAAATCATCAACTAATACCAGGATTCAAAGTTCTACGGTGAATCCTCCAAAACCAAATTCAATCAAGGGAAAAGGAGTTTAAATCGTAATTTCAAATGAGATTCTCAAGGGTCATCCCAGGAATCTCTCAAAGTATCCTAGCAGTGATTGAGTATCCACTCTCTCTAAGCCTATTCCTCTAATCCTATCGCAGGCTGTAGTGATACTCTAGTTCGAATATCACTACATAAGCTCGACCTGCATGGGCCACCACTAAAAAAGTGTCACGACCCGCACCCACTGTCAGGGTACGAGAACGTAACAACGCCCAGCCTACGCCGCAGTATCGGCGGTAGAACGCTGTCCTAGGTCAATCATCTAATAATACCAAAGTACCTGTACAGTATATACTCTCCGAATGGAGGTGATATAACAATATGCTGTCTCAATCACATCTAAGGTAGAAGAATGAAGAACAGATAGATAGATAGTAACTCAAGAGAACAGTATCATAGATGAATAAGTCTAAGTGTCTAGTACAACATAATATCCAGAACGTCAACTCATAATACAAGTCTAAGAGTACATAACTCAACATCTCAAAATACAACTCAGATGTGAGACAAAAGACAACTAGAAAGACTGCCTAGACTAAACTGGTCTAGACTACTGGAACATCCTCCTCAGCTGTAGGTGGATCCTGCTGAGGGTCCACAACATAGGTGTCATCTAGTCCTGCTCCGTAATAGGTAGATACCAGGGCCTCCTCCTCATCCTCTGTAATATTTTCAACAGGTCCAATCAGGACAGGAACGAGCATAATACATCTCACACAGTGCATATCATGTTAGGAAATACGATACAGGCAATAGAGTAAGATACATGAACTGCTGAAATGAAATATACGCTGTAAAAGAGATAGCTGTAATGAAATATCTACTGTATATAGAGAACTGTAAGTGACTAGTGATGTAGAGCATAAGATAGGCATGTGAATGGCTGGACTTATACATGATTACACTACGGAGTTGTACATGATTACACTACTTTGGAATTATTCACATGTCCACTTCTACTCTTCCGTTTCCCCAATCAATACACAAGGATCTATACAAGTTACGTTATTGTACATGATATCACATGGGGCCCATGAAAGGGTGCACATGATAGTATACATGAGAGCTCAGTAAACATGAGAGTACATGATCACATGAGTGTACATGAATAATGAAAGCATGGGTGTACATGATGATAGTAAAACACACATAACATGAAGTACCCGATGCTCCCGAGGGGGATAACATCTCATGTAAAGATCCATATAGTACCAATCCGTGTTACCAACGTGACAGCAACAAGTAAAGTAATCTAGAGCGAGAAGTAAAGCCTGAACAAGTATGAAACGGTCAGAGAATGTACTCGCCTGATAACTGAATGTCTGAAGAGGATATACTGTCTGAGGAGAGGTGTCTGGCTCCTAATCAGAGCAATACAAGTCACAATGTATCCACAATGGTAAAAATAAAGTATACAATGCATACTACATGATTCTAGGTCAATCTGGTCAAAAGTCAACTCTTGGTAAACTCTAATAGTCAAACTAGGTCACAGGAAGTCATACTAGGTTACAGGAAATCAAACTAAGTCAATTAAAGTCAAACAAGGTCAAATAGGGTCAAACTAGTTAAGTTATCTAGGGTTTAGTCAATCAATGGTTAGACTAGTCAAATACTAGTCAATATGGTCAAGCTAGGTCAATCTAGACTATCTAAGGTACTACACCACAAGGTTAAGATATAACCAATACCTATACAAGTATACCACATATAAATACATATATATATAATACCAACCTTAATCCTATATTCAAGCTAATCCCATATTCCAATCTCAAGTCATGACTCAACTCTAAGTATCTAACTTAACCTCATACATATCTTATCTACATAGGTCTTTCACAAAACCCAAGTCACAATAATATACTTATATATAGGTCAAACCTAAACCAACTAGTTAATAGCCTAGGGTTTAGTCAAATCTTAGTCAATAAGTCCTTCTATGTTCATCCAAGCCATTTCTAGGTCAATTTGGTCATGGTTGACCCATAGTTGACTTTGGTCAACAATGGTCAATTATCTAGTCAAGGCTAGGTCAACACTAGTCAACTAGTTAGGGTTTTAGTCAACTAGTTAAACTAGTCATTGTAGGTCAATCCTAGTCATTTCTAGGTTAACTAGGTCACTCTTGACCTAAGGTTGACTTTGGTCAACCTTTAGTCAACAAGGGTTTCTAGTAGGGTTTTGGCCTTTAGGGTTAACCCCAACCATAGGCCAATAACCCTGGCCATAGGCCATAGTCTAGGTTTTAATATAAACCTATAACTAAAGGTTATACATATATATATATATATCACTATATCTATATATATATAATTAGATACTAGCCACCCATATACCCATATATGATTATCATATACATACAACCCCTATGTATATAATACACTAAATATACATTAAGAGACCTAAATAAATATACACATATATCATGTATATATATATATACAATACATATATATATATATATATATATATATATATATATATATATATATATATATATATATATAACTATACATATATTACAAAAAAAAAAAAAAAAAAAACTATACATATATTACAAATATATGTAGAGACATAGAGAGAGAGAGACAAAGGGAGAGAGAGAGAATGAGAGAGAGTGGGACAGTGAGGGAGAGAGAGAGGAACAGTAGACAAGGGGGGGTATCTCAGGTTTCCTGAGACAGGAAACACCCCACACACACCACACATAACATATATACATAGATATGTATATATATACATAACTATACACACACACATCCAAATCCCCTCAAATTCGACCCACACCCTCAAATATATGTATACTACACATATACTCACTAAAATACACTAGTCTAATACATAAATCATTAATAAAATCGAATCAAAATTCGATTTTCAAAACTGAGATTTAATCTCAAAACTGTGACAGTGCACAGTTTACTGGAAATGGGGATAATTCGATTTACACGAACCCAATCGAGCTAAGACTCGATACTAACGGTTGGTAACTAACCCCCCATAGATACTCTAGTGTCCTAGGACACTGACACGACACCACGACACGTTTTCACGTGTCCAAACACGAGAAAACACGACTCGGGTAAACACTGATACGCGTATACACGCACAGCGTCGTGCACGCGTGCACTTCGCTCTAGGACACGGCACACGTGTCTAGAAGTCTCGTGCACGTGTGGGTAGGTTCGCCTAGGGTTGGTCTAGGGTTTAGGTAGCCTGTATCGTGTCCACGTGTCCTCTGGACACGACACGAAGGATGTATCAGTCGTGAAAATACGACTGATATGCACTGTTCTGCGCCGCGTCGTGCAGAGATGCACGTGTCTCGTGCACACGACACGAGCCACGTGGAATCTAGTGCTCGTGTCCACGTGTAGCCCACATGATGGGCTACACTCTCGTGCAAACACGAGGTGTCATTGTGTCGTGTCCGCGCGACACGAGACGCGCGAAGTTGACACTGTGCGTGCGTGTATTGTCAGTGCACGACCAGTGCACGTGTCCGTGTGTCCTCCACACGACACAAAGTGTCGTGAAACCTTGGGGGAGTGTGCGCAGACACTGCCCCCGTGTCCACACCAATTTTCACGTGTCCACGTCGTGTCTACAGTGAGTATGAAGTGTCAGTGAGCAGGGGATGAATAGTGTGTCTGTGCACTGTCAATACTCGAGTTCGTGTCCGATTTGGACACGAAAAGGGACACGATGCGTGCTCAGTCAAGTGGGGTTAGGGTTAGCAAGTCCAGGGCTAGGTGTTTGTGTAAAAAGTTTTGCAAAACACAATATTTGAATCCATTGAGACATTTAATCAAACACAATTTCCTAGTCTAGGATACGTGTCCGATACGGACACCAAAACACACCAAAATCCCACCAAACTTTACCCACAGTATGGTTAACCTTATATGAATGCATTTATGAAATAAAAACAGGAATTAGACTAGGTTTGGACATATTTACCTATTGGTGAAATTCCAAGGAAAATCAATGAAAAGAGGGTGTTGTGATCTCGAACTCGACGATGCCCAAGCTCCCAAATTCTAGATTTCTTGCTTCCCTTAGCTCCCTAGATGTTGTAGGGTTCCAATGCAAAAGACTAGAGTCAATTTGGATCACAAATGATCAAGTTATGGGTGTTTGAAGAAAATGGGATTTTCTATGAATTAAATTCATGTAAATTATTCATGAATTAATACAATGGGTTTTATAGAATTGTGGGCTGCCAAGGGGGGGTTTCTTGGCTGCCATGGGGTAGGGGGGGTTGTCCTTGGGTTGCTTACAAGCTAAGGGAAGGACTTTGGTGTAAAGGGTTTAGATATTTTGAGGTTTTTAAGGAAAATATCCTTAAAGTAAATATCATGATATTTATCCTACTTTAACCAATGCAAAATATCTATCCTCAAGCCTCTAGGTTAGTGGCTAACCTCTAGATTAGGGCTAAACTAGGTTAGGGGCTCTCATGACACTTAACAATAATTAAATAATATTAAAATCACATAATTACAATTAATTCCAAATAAATCCTAGAAAATTACCAAAATACCCTTTAGGCTAAAAATCACTAATTTGAGGTTCTAAGCCTATGGCTAAGTTCTCATGGTCATGGCAACTTCTAGGTTAGAGAAAACTAGGGTTTACACTAAGGTTTACTAACAAGGTCACAAAGTCATAAGTCATGACTTAGCATGACTTTAGAAATGGTTTATCTTAACTAAAATCACCAAAAAATCACACCATGACTAAAATACCACTAATAAATAATAAAAATAATAAATTTTTCAAAAATCCCCAATTTTCAGAAATAGGGTGTTACAACACCGTGGGTGACTTGTGAATATATTGATAAATGAACCAGTGTGTCTTGCATCATGTCTAGGGCATGGATCCCTGAGTACCACGGTCAGAGGTACCTACTAGAATTAACTAAGGCTAATAACTAGAATAAATTCACTAGTCATAAAGAGATGTTCCCCAGTTACAGGCGATCCAGTTATCCCGGCCGCAAATGTTTGGACTTGTAGCCTGCCGACGAGTAGGGCACATTTCCAGCCCACTGTCATGTGGGGCACCCTCCAGATTGTCACTATAATGATTGAACTCTATTGTCACTCTAGTGTATTGCTCTCTCTCTGATTGCCACTTTAAATGATTGAACTCTCTAAATTGTCACTATAAAGTTCGCCTGGATAACCTGGATAGCTGCAGGGCCTGTGACTACTTGGAGCATCTCATTGCATCTTGCTAGTAACTAGGATTGTGATAACCCTAGTTAGTTAATGTAGAAAGCCGTAGGCAATGATTGGCCGTGATTGTTTCGATGGAGTCTAGTCCAGTATAGTATTGTCTAGAAGTGATTGATTGCAAGATTGTACCAGAATGATTGAATGATTGTCACTCCAGATTGTTACTATAACGATTGTACTCTATTGTCACTTTAGCCTATTGTACTCTTCATTGTCACTTTCATCATTGTACTCTCTCTCATTTTTATCGTAATGATTGTCACCTTTAGCAATAAATGATCAGAGACTAAGTTCTGTTCAGGCGAAGGGTTACAATCTCGGTCCTTGTTTGGTTTAAGGATTATAACCTGGCTTCTGGAATAGTACCTTCGTCTTCTCTTCATATATTGCCCAGCTATATTTTATTTAGCATGATTCTCCAACTGTTTTATGTCAATAATGCTCCTCTTAATTATTTTTTCTGATTGGGACAAGTGCATCGGTATTGCACAAACCTCAATCTGTGTTACTTATTATTTTTTTACATGTTGAATGCTAATGATTTGTTGGTTTTAGTCCTTAAGTGAAGCCTCCTTTGTGGCACTTGCTCTTTCTGGGATCTGACCCAACTGGTTTTATATGGCCAGATACCGGAGCAGCACCGAAGGATCTCCCTGCTTTCCAGCCCGATGGTGGTCACCAGGCGTAACCAGGGCATCGAGTGGGTTTCTTTTATTCTTCCACTGTAATGTTGTAAATTATTCTTTTGAGGCGTTTAGCCGACGAGCAAGTGTTAGCTCGATTGCAGCTTTTACTTATTGTCTGCCTACGGGCTGTAACATGATTGACAAGCCCCAGGGGTTGATCATGTATGACTGAACTCTTGCTAGTCCTCACATTTTGTAACGACTAGCTTTATGATCATTCCGAATATATAATGTATGGGACGTCTTACTATTGTGTATTTGGTGGTCTGACATCTTGTAACTATTATTAGTTGGTTGAGATTGAGACAATAGGCTATTTTATGACGTTAAGAGACTGATAGATTGTAGTAAAACCCTCACATATCTAGACAGCCGTGACCGTATGGTGAGATGGATTCTATTTCATCATACGTAGCTGGCTATGTACGCCCCCGCTCTCCAGTATTCTGGTTCTGGGGCGTGACAGTAGTACTTCTAAAAAGAAGTTACAATCAGAATTACTGGCAGCAACGAAGAAGGTGACTGGCGAAAGATGAAAGATGGCCTGCTGGGGTGAATGATCACCGTTGCTCAAAGCTTTATTCGCCCTAGACGAACAGCTTCCAGGAACCAGTAAGTTTGTCGAAGAACTTGGAACACTCATGCTCTTCTGACTCCTCGGACGGACACGAACTCCCGTACAAAAGCAACGCTGGTGCGGCGCCTTTCCTCTCTCTCTCGAAGGCTACTGGAAGATCAGAACTGTGTTAAAGAACACTTCTGAATACTCTGTTTACTTGTGCTAAAAAATTACTCGTAAACTTTCTGTAGTGGCTTCTCCTTCTATTCTGTAATGTACTCTGCCTTGAGAGAGAGAGGATGCCTTATATAGGCCCTGCAGCAACTGTTCGGTTGCCACAAACTTAGGAACGTGGTAACAACCACCCCGAACATGTAGCAACAGCCCAGAACATGCAAACGCACGTTCTGCTACAAGTTGCGCACCTGGACAGCGCAACTGGGCTTGCGTAACTGGGCATGCGCAACGTGGCAGTGCAAGTGGCTCGCGCAACGAGCGCAACTAAAATGCACTATATGCCTAGCGACGATGCTGTCGTGCTAAGTGCAAAGTGCGCCAACAAAATGCCACATTACGCCTCATGAGCCCATGAGCCCGAGTCCAAGTTCGAGTCCGAGTCCGAGTCGCTAAGCCCCTACGGGGCTTAGCTCCCATGGAAATAAATTTCCCAAGAGGCAAAAGCATGAATGCTTTAATTGTTGATTTTAGCCTTTTTTCCATTAGAAAAATAATCCCACATCGCAAACCCATGTGCACCTCCACACCACATGTGCATCTCCAATAATAGCAAAGCTAATATATAGAGATACAACCTCTTTGTTTTTTCCGATGTGGGACTAAAGCTTTCTAAAGGAAAAACCAAAACTCAAACAATGGGCGTGATTGGTCTCATAAATCACCGATGTAGTTGACATCGTAGATAGAGTGTATGTGCTCAATAGTTGAATGAGTTAACTAAACATGCAATCCCCCATAGAGTATGCATGCGACATGTCGACAGAAAATTCCATCATGTCAGTGGAGCAACCTGAAGTTGTTATTTTAGGATTTTCT